>VWZF01005531.1:2433637-2486980 GCA_013396755.1 Sclerurus mexicanus | reverse complement strand
TTCTCTTTCTCTTTCTCTTTCTCTTTCTCTTTCTCTTTCTCTTTCTCTTTCTCTTTCTCTTTCTCTTTCTCTTTCTCTTTCTCTTTCTCTTTCTCTTTCTCTTTTCCCATAACAGCATCTTTTGGTAAGAACAACAAAATGTCTAGATGAGGTTTATATAGCATAAACGTTGGAGAGAGGAAGAGGGAGTCAAAAGACTTGTAATGTTTTTCAGGATCACTTCCAGTGTCCTGTTCCTTTTATGCGACCCCTCTCTGATGACTGTGTGAAGAATGGCAGGGCCATCAGGCAGGTCAGAAGAGATCTGTGTGCTGCAGTGTGAATTCTGCTGAACAACGTGTGTGTGTGTGTGTGCATGTGTGTGTGTGTGTGCAGTGCTGTCCCTGTGTGCACGCTCATGGATGGAGTGAGGCAGGTTTGCTTAGGGAGTCAAGCAGGCTGTGTCTGCAGTGTGGCAGTCTGCCGTGTGCTGGAAAACAGGTGTTGCTGCTGCTCCTTCTAAATGAAGGAAAAAAGCAAAAATCAAAACGAGGTTCATCTCTAAATTCAGCGATTTCTGCTCTGAATTGGTTCATGACCAAGGGCAGTAGGTCAGCCTGAAGTAGTGCTCCTGGAGAGTTAGATTGATGCAAGGGACTGAAATCAGTTGGAATCTCTCCCTTGATTGTGATAGGCTTTGGGTCAGCACAGTCCTTACTATTTCTATTTCTATCTATATGTAGCAGTGAAACAATTTTTTCGGGAGCTGTGGAATAAATAAGTGCTATCTGGGCCAAATAAATACAACAGGGAACTGATGAGAGAGGTCCAACTTCCCAAGTGTCAGGTGTCTCTAAGCATAATCTAAGTTTAAGTTCCTTCCAGGAAAGGTTTGATTGAGGCCATTAAAATCCAGGCATGGTCTCAACATGAAAGAGAGAAAATGCCTTTTCTCAGATGCTGCTTGTGACTATTGCATTAAGGTTGTGCCTCAAAGCGTGCCTCTTTACTGCAGGAACCATAATGTCTTGGGGGATTGTGAGATCCTTCCTAGCCTAGTGCCTCTGCCTGAGGACAGGGTGATACTGCGACACTATTACTGTCCTGCTGCTCCTGACCTCTCCACAGCCAGCACTGCGCTGGGGTCTTGACGCAATTGTTTGGCAATGAGGACACTATGTAAACTATGATAATCCCAAACCTCTCACAGTGCCTTGACCCATGCTTCCAGCCGAACCGTTCTCCAGCTCCCTCTCTGTTTCCCACCATCCGCCCACATTGGCTTCTATTCCTCTTTATTTTGATACATGAAGCAGAATTTGCTGCACCTCAAACTAGTGCTTCAGCCATGCCTGAGCAGGAGCTCCCCCAGAGGGATGGGCCAGCGCCGAGGGCTGGTGTTTTGCTGAAGGGAGATGTGCCAAGGCAGAGGGAAGATACGTGGCTATCTCCCTTTGAAAGACATTTATTTGTGACTTTGAAAATGCCTCTCTAAGTAGCTCACAGAGAAGCCGTTTGCAAATTTAATGGCAGTTTTTAAACGCAAGATGAAAGTGGATTTCACTGCCACTAAAATCAGCAGCTCTGAGTCCCTCCGGAGAGGTGCAGCAGTCTGAGTCCCTGGAGAGCCAGAGCTGTCGCCTCGCAAAAGATCTTGTATCCAGGTAGGAAAGCATAAATGAACGTGTGGATCTCCAGCAGTGCTGGGAACAGGACGGCACATTACTAAATGTTTTATTTATTTTTTTAACCATTATGATGAAATGCTCTGACTTAAAAAAGTTTGAAAAAATCAAAAGTTTATTCTGTTTTGTACACAAATGGGTGATCTTGGATAGACGTTAGAGGGCATATCCAAATAAGTTTTACAACTAACCTTTCATAACCAAGGAGGTCATGCAGTCATTGTTCTATTTACGCTTTTTTAAAATTTATTTTTTAAATTAAAATTATGTATCATTTTCATAGGAAACTGACATTTTGAGTTTATGGGCTCTGGTGTTACATTATGTAGTACATCATACTCCTAAACTACCCTCCCATCATTCCAGTAATTTCTTGGACATTTAGCTTGTAATTTCACTACAATATATAACAAGAAAATCCAGTTACATTTCTAAGCATTATGGGAATTCTGTTACTGTAAACATATTACCTGGTCAGAATTATTTTAACTTGCTGTTAACGAAACAGAAGAATATACTCTAATGATGTGCACGTCTAGCTAGCAAGGAAAAGAATCCCTTTTACTTTTTAAGCATCTGCCTTTTCCTATGCCCTAGAGTATATACACATGTATGCATTTAAGAATATGATTTTTATACCACACAAAAACATGGGCTAACTACTCATAAAATTGACCCTTGAAAGATACTGACAGCACTGCTGGTGAAGGTGATGATGGCTAAGAAGGCAAGCAAGGTATTCCTTGGTCATAAACTGATAATCTTGCACTTCTGTGAATTTGTAAAGGAACGCTTCTTTCCTCTTCTGGCATAGAAAAGGTAATGATAGCCTGTTCCCTCCTCTCCAAGGTCTAGGGACAAAGACCAAGGGAGAAAGGCTGTTTGGCAGAAAGACTGGGAAGGGAAGACTGGGACAGATTTTCTACCAGATGCTCTCCAGAGCAAAGACAATATCCAGACAGGTTGGTCTACAGCTATAGTTGTGTTTTTTTAGAAATTCTCACCTCCTAAAAATCAAAAAAGGGAAGGGAAATTACTGGAAACAGAGAAAAAAATGCAGTACAATCATACTGGAGGCTGCAGAGGTACATCAGTGGAATTACGTGACCCATCCTTCAGGCAGGTCTGAGGAGGACTTGCCCACATCTGTTGCTGTCCAGATGCCTTCTGTTCTTGCCTCAGTTGTTATTGACAAACTTCACTGGAAAACTAGAGTAATGTTTACATGTTCTCAATATACATGATTGTATTTAGATGTCTTTGTCTTGAAACTAGATCTGTCTCAGATCTACCCAGTTGTGGTTTTCCCTTATTACTTTCCTGTCAAATTCAGCCACCTCTCCCTTGCTGCTCTGATGGCAATTGTGCCTTTGCTTGCACTCTTACCTCTTCCCTGCAGCAATTAAGGAAGGTTAGGTAAAAATCTATGTATCCCAGTCTTCAGGCTAAAAACATCCATATGTGTGTGTGTGGAGTACAGGGTGGGAGGCACCACAATTATTCACAGGCAATGAAACCTTCAACCATTTCTCCTTCAAGGAAGAAGGTGAGGTGTTCATAAAGCAGGCAGGTTGGCTTCTCCTATATTAAGAGGATGTAGTAAGAAAGGCTCATAAAGAAAATGCCCTACTGAACCCTCAGCAACACATTGGCTGCTCCAGTCAAGTTGAGTGGTAATGGAAGAATGATGAACTGGAAAACAGCAGCAACCTAGGCCCCTGGAACACACAGTGGTGGATCCCTGTACAGTGCAAAGGCCCAGAGTGGGAGCAGGGTAGGTGACTACCCATGATGGATGATACTGAGACCTCAGAGAGAAATTATATAATAAATGGATGGTCTGACACAGTAGGAAATGTTTGCGTAGTGAAGTGACGGGTAATAAATAAGATTGTGTTGCTATAGATCCTCCAGGCAGTGCTGGAGCAAAAGATATTTTCTGATTTTCTTTCTCTGAGGAAAAAAGGTAGAGAGGCAAGGACTCTTATTTGTAATAGCCAGGCATGAATAAAACTATGTTTGCTGCATACAGTCCGTGTAATCTAAGGCTGATATAGATCCAAGTCAAGTATGGCTGCAGCTGTAGGTTCTCAGTTGTCATAGCTAAGGTTACAAAACAACTTCCCTTTCAGTTTCTCTAATGTCACTGTCTGCAGCGGAGGCCCCACTGCTGTACCCATGGTTCAAACACTGCCTTTGCTTGCACTTGTTATCAGGGCTGCCACGAAGATTGGAACAATCAGTTTGCCCCAGCACTGACTCATATATGTGGTACATGGTAATACAGACTTCTACCTTGAAATTTCCAGGTGTTCCTGTTTATCATTTATTATAGGTATTTTTTGGGAGGGGAGAGGTGTTGGGGTTCTTTTTTTAGTGGTTTATTTTGATTATGTGGGTTTTCTGGTGTGGTTGTTTTGGGGTGTTTTTTGGATGGGTTGATTTTGGGTTTTTTGTTGTTGCTGTTTGGGTTTCATTTTTTTGGGGGTGACTGTTTTTTTCAGTATGTATCTGACAGTGAGCAGCAAGAGAATGAGAGTACTGAAATTATCTTCCTAGCTGCAATGTTTAAGGTCTTGTACAATGCATTTCAGAATATTTTCTGTGGTCAATTTTTGGTGACTTTTTCTCCCTTGAGAATCCTCCTTCGTGTAATGACAGCTATCCTGCTGTTCATGTTCAAAGGACAACTATCCTGCAGGAAAAATAAACCCCCTAAAAATTCTCTCTTACACAATCGAGCTCTAGTTTCCAAAGATTACCCTACTGAAACTGTATTTGAGGGCTTCTGGTAATTAGGATGTTGGTGATGAATAATGAAGGACCAGAAGAGCATATAAAATCTCTTCCCAGATGGGGTGCTGGTATATACAGTGGGACTACTAGGACTGTTCAAGAGAGTGAGTGTTTATGAAATCATCTCTGAAGTTAAATTGACATAGTATGTATGTTTCTTCATACATGTGTAACTTTAGAAGCTTTGTCATTTCAATACCTTCTTGTGCACCTAATTGCGTATCTCCTCTTTTTCTCATCCATGATAAGGGTTTCTGGGACTCAGGACTTGGCAGGGAGGGAGGACTATTTTTGAATAGGCATGTAATGACCTATGACTTGACTTACAATATTTGGCAATGGCCCAACAGTTGCTATATAGACTTACTGAGTACCAGCATTCGGAAAGTGAGATCTGCAAAACAAAACAAAGCATTTTTTTTCCTGAACATATCCCTTAACTATGGTAACTCAATGTGACTGGATAGATTCATGCTCTTTCCTGTGCTTGGCAGTACACTAAGCCAAACTAACTGGATTTTAGGATTACTTGCTGTTCAGTAGAGCATTGGCACCACAGGATTATAATGCAGGACTTCCCAGCCACTGGAGTATACAATATTAAATCCTGCAATATAGTTTCCATAGTATTGCATTGCATTCTTTCCTCATTGCCCCAGTGTTCCCTAAACCCTACGTTTTTAATGAACAAATAATTGTTCTGTTACAGATAACTCTAATAGGGTTAAACCTATTTGGTAAGAAAGACTGCATAGCTCTATACAGGAGAAAAATGGGTGGAGGAAATATTATATACAACACAGATTGGTTTCAACATCGTATTTATCTTAATTATATGAATATGTTTGAGAGATAAAGTTTCCCTAGAAGACAGCTAACTAATAGTCATGGTTTTATCTGGTTTGCTACTGCTAGTTCTATTTGTAGATTTTATATGCTTTACAGAGTGGTTGTCAGTACAGTTATCCCCACTTTCCAGATGAAGGATCCAATTTTTTGAAAATCAGAGAAAAAGTTGGAAAGCAGCACCAGGTCTGATGCCATCTATGCTATGTCCTCTTTGACTTTCCAAAGAACATTTTTACTGCCACCCATAACATTGCTCCCCATGACAGGCTCCAAACAGTGCACACATATTTGGGGGTTGGATTTCAGCCCCACAGCTCTCCTTTTACTCACAGTGCAGTAATGAACTGAAACAAGACATTATTCCCAGGGCTGTGTGGACATTGCTAATGCCAATGAATAAGGAAAGCTTATTTGTTGTGACAAGGTGGTACTTGTGTATTATGCCAGATCTTAGGCTGTTAAACAAGAAAATCTCTACTGATTCTCATTTCACATAGGAAAAAATTACTGAGGAGGATGAAAAAAAAAATCCATATTTTCAAACTGGGGATGTATGTTTATCAGGTTTCTAAGAGAGACTGAAGATGAAATACAAAGCCTCACATAACAATTAAATTTGAGGAATTTTGCCTTGAAATTAGAGTCCTTTTTCCCTTTTCACACTTGCAGACATTGGGAATATAAAAGCAGTGTCAAGTCAATAAGCTGAAGAAGGGCAGGAAACTGGTTATTACCTTCCGAATGGATTGTCAAGCCCTCAACAACACCCTGAATTCAAAGCCCGATTGGTTGTGCAAGAAGACAACACATGGAGGGGCAAGAGTTGTTGCTTTGTTTGGCACTGCTTGTGATGGTGGTGTTGGCAGGAGACAAGAGTTTCAGGCCCCCACCTTGCTGAGATGACTCGACAGACATGAACACCATCACTGGCTTCAGGGTGTGACCTAGGCAATTACAAGCGTAGTCCCAATGTCCTTTGGTAAGCCGGACTGCCAAAAGACAGGAAGCATAGCTGGGATGTTTTTTCAGAGAAGTCTGTATCTAAGTAAGCTTATACTAGAAGTTTGCCAGGAAAGCTCAGGAGTCCTCTGTGAAGGTTTAAGCTGTGTTTGGTTACACAAGAGAGAGGAAGTCTTGGTGTGGACCCTCCTTCTCCTTTGCTAGCCTGGGAGAGAAAGACGGGCCCTGAGAAACTGCAGTATTTCAACCATATGCTGTTAGAGCCTGAACTGAAATGCCAGGATCATATAGCATATTTGGATTATTAACTTTTCTATTACTATTTTTACTTTTGTAGCAGCATTCATATCAGGAGTCCATATGCTTGACAAATTGCAGAAGAGATTGGTATGCCTGTTTTACAGGATGGGGAAACAGCTTCCCTAGGCAGGCTGATCACCAAGACAGTTTTGGTTTGACTCCTCCTCGTAAAACCTTCTTTGGCATTGCAAGGAGGCTTCAGAGAACATCACAGCTGAGATGAGGATGGTTTTGGGTGGTAGATTATGGGACAAAATCTTCTAGCCAGAGCTTTCATGAACAGCATTAGCCAGAGTAGATATCTTCAAGTTTGGCCCCTGGAAAGGGTGTTAAACGAGTCTTAAAGGAGCAGTTTTTCTGAAAAATACCTCAATCTGTGATGTGTGAAAGGATCTGGTGCTTTTCAATGAGTGAAAACCGATCTGTGCCATAGTAGCTAGATGATTCACCGCAGGAAAAATCAGAAAACAGAAAATGCCTTTTGACAAATGGTCAAATGCCGCACAGGGCTGATCCCATTGATGTCCTGAGTATTTCTCTCCAGATCATTAACTATGGTCAGGGGCATTTCTGCACTGCTCAGACTCAGAGCCACCAGCTCCACAGCTCATCCAAATTTTTCTGTTTGTTATGCAGAGTGAGGAGGTGGGAGACTACATATTCATCTAGCTTGGGATCCTAGGGAACAGCAGGGACCAAATCCTCCTCTTTCTTCTACAGCTCCTTGCCTTCAGGCATTGAGAAGTTTAGGAGGGACTTCCTGAACAGTGTGGCATCCCAACGACCCTGTTTGTTAGACATGTCCCTCATGAATTTTCTCTAGTCCCCATGTAGGCTTATTTTAGACTTTATGGCCTCTGCAGCATCCTGTGGCAGTGAATCACAACTTAATTACACCTCGTGTGAATAGGTTCAATGCTGCACTGGAACCAGCAATTAGTACTTGCAGTGGCGATGCAAAGAGACGTTTTCCGTGCGAAATGCACTTTTCATCAGAGCTACCCCATGAGAGGAGCTGCCTGTTGAAGCTGGCAGGAGATAACAGTTTCAGGGGTAGAAGGGGCCAGTGCCAGCCATCACGGCGATGATGAGCCGGGGGAGATAGTTAGGACTGTCAGCGTGGTGTCACACACCTCATGCTACCAGGCACTGGAACAATTAAGAAACCCACATTGCTCGCTGAACCCCAACTGCTTATTTGGTTCGCTGTGGCCATGGAAACACCTGACCTATTTACACCTTCAGCAGAAGGAGTGCTGAGTGGTGGAAGCAAGGGGGGAAAAGGGGAATGCTTTGAATTTGGATTTCGGAGACTTTTAATTAAGATGGTGTGTGTGAATGACTGTGCCTGTGTGCTCACAAGGGAGAGTCGGAGGAAATGGCCCGAGCAGGGCAGGGATTTCTGCACCAGTGCAGCTGCCACATTGGGTGCTCCTTGAGCAAATATGATTTGCCCAGACCCTCTGCTTTGCAAACATAAAATAACACCTTCTTACCCACCATTTCCAGAGGTCTTAGGGGAATTCATTCTCCTGTCACTTTGACAGCAAACTACTTCACACTCTCTCTGCAGCATTCCTCCTGAAAAGTTCCCTGTAGGTGGGAAGCAGCTTTTTCTACTCAGGAAGGAAATGAGTGGGGTCTGATTCTGCACAAGGCTTGCCCGTGCACCTTACAACACTCATCTGCTCCTTGCCTGTTTCTCAGTACAGCTGGGAAGACTGGGAAGAGCAACATAAACTCATCCGGCCACATCAAATGGAGCAGGAGATTTCATTTAATTGTTGCTGGGACATTTACTTGGGCTGCAGATTGCCATGACAGAATAATGCCATGTAAGTTACCAGACCAAGGGCACAGAACATATCAGGCTGAGTTTCCAAATGGTGTTCTTCTGAGAGCACGTATTAATATAAATGGCCACATTAGGTTTTAGATAGCACTTACCTCAAATGGACCCTAGCTAAAAGGAGATCTGCTGGAGAGGGGGAAATATTAAACTCCAGGTGTAAAGAAGACTTCTGCAGATACAACATAATCACAGTATGTACTAAGAATGAAAGGAACTTCAAGACTTTAAAGATCTGTTGGGAAATCTTGAGGAAGAAAGGATGTTCGCATTTGATATTAGTGTGAGAGAGTCTTTAATATCCCCAAAGCATCTGATTAATAACCATAGCATCAGACCTCAGGAATGCAAATTTGGTAGCTCTTTAAGATGAAAGCTCCCCCTCCACATGCCTTTTTTTTTTTTATTGCACATTTCAAAACCATTCATGTTTTGGCAGGTAACAGTTTTTTATCCTGAAAGTAAGGGTTGACCGAGGAACAAACTGTGCAAATTCTGTTCTCAAACACCAAAATTAGAGAGAAAATACCATCTGTCTCCTCTCCAGCCTACTCTCCCTGGTTCCAGTGATACCTTCTAGTGGAGAAACAGTCGTGAAGCTCCTGACACAGCACACAGCAATGTACCACAACGCAATGGTCTGTGTTTGTGGAGGGACCGCTGCTTCTCCCCAGAGTGGGCAGGTGGAAGCCCTGTTCCCAGCTGGACGAGGGTGATGTTCACATTGCTTTGTGCTGCTGGGCCTCTGCCTGGGCCTGGTGGGACTCCTCTTCCATGGCAAAGGCTTTCAGGTGGCACACTTGAGAGTTTTCTCCTGGACCTGCTACAGCAATCAAATTGATGGAGCTTTGACAGCAGCTGTGACTCATTTCAGGAAGAAATCCACTTGAGTGCTCATTATCACTTCAGCATCATTTACATTTTTCCCAGTCAGGGTGAATATTTTGTCGTGACAGGGCACAGGTTGTTTCCTTTGATCTGGGAAGCCCGTACAAACAGGTTTTCTACCTGGAAGCTCCTGCCAGAAGCTTTGCAACTGGCTGTTGTCTTTTGTTTCTGACTTCGCCCCCCCTCTTCCCGCTTCTTTCTTGTCCTTAATAGATGTCTGGTTTCTGTAGACTAGTTACACAACACTGTTTTTTCCCTCCTCCAGCATCGCTGAGCAAATTTCAAGACTGCAGAGGAGGGGGAGGAGAGACTGATGCAGTGAGCCACCTTTGCCCATCCACTTGTGACTGGGGTATAATAGGTACAGTTGATTTGAGACTGCCAAGAGTTTGCTGCCAAATTGAATTTTTCATAAACTGATTACTGCAAAGTGCTCTTGGCAGAGGAAAGTTAACACCTTTCTAACAAGCTCAGCTCAGCTCATAAGAGGGATACTGTAATACTAACCATCTTCTGGATCCTTGGCCAGGATTTTGGATTTTCCGAGAAACTGTTTCCACCCCCATTCTCTCACCCATGAGTAAACCCACTTAAAGGCTTTTTTCATAGCTGTTATTGGTGCAGACATGGGAGGACTTCTCTGCTAGTGTAAAGCAGCTAACTTCCATTGATTGCAGTGCTCTGAGTTACTTTAGTACTGTGGGGGTGATAGTATGATTCAGACATGGTTGATAAAGTTGGTGGTAATCCACCCTTAATAACTTGATCTTAGCATTTTTCTCTAAAGAGAGCTATGTAGCCTGGGAAAGGGGTTGGCTGAACCACTCAACCAATGTATTTGACAGTGTCTGCCTTGTGCTTTCTGCTTGCAAAATACTCGTCCAGAAAGCTTTAGGTTCATAAGGTGTTTATTCTTAATTCTGAATCAGCGGGTTATAAAATAGGTAAATTTACTTCCTCAAGTTGCAATGTAGTCCTTGTTGCTTGATGACTGTCACCCTACAAGGAAAGAGAGACCACATCCAGGGAAGCAGGACAACCTCCTACCTGCAGGTGAGAGTACCTTTGCTTATTCAGAGACATGTGCTATGTGGGCAGTGTTCCCCAGAATTTATTTAACTTTCATGAGCATTCAGGAAGAGAAAAACAAAAAACAGATTGTAGTTGAATCAAAGCTGCTATTTGCAATTAGCCCAGATCACATTTAGAGTTCAAAAAATGTACACCAAGAGCATTATTTTGGGCAGATTGCATCCCTTTAGTTTAGCTATTGGAGGCTCTGCCCACTCAGTGACTGTGGAGGACCTGGGCCGCAGTGGTACCTTGATGTGAACTCCAGCTGGATCGTCCAGTGGGCGGCAAGGGATCCCATGGTGTGAATACATCTGCTTGGTAAACCTGGCAGAATAGTTGCTGAGTGTAGGTGATGTTTTAAAATAATAATAAAAATTATATTTCAAATCCCTACCCCTAAGATCACCTTTCTAGCAGGTGCTCCTGGCTTAAAATGAATAATGCCTTAGCAATAGCAACAGGAAGAGAACGTGTCCTTATTTATTATTCCTTTTGCTTTGCTATTCCTTCATATTTAACATGGCAGGACTTCACACATGCCACCGACATAGATGCAACAGAAAGCCCTTACTGCTCTAAAGGGGAGACGTTTATGGAAGTGCCAGGGAGGAGACAACAAAGGCACAACGTGCTGCCGGGTCCATCACCAGCAACCGCTTGTGTCTGTACAGTATACCAGACACACGCGGACCATGTGGTCACAATTTAGGGTGATGCCATCTGTTTAGGAAATCTGAATGGTTTTGATCTACCCTGAAACAAAAAAAAAGAAGTAGGAGTAGTGGGACTTTGATTCTCTTTGCTGGTGCAAACAAGCAAGATGTTTCTGAGTGTTTGAGCAGGTCCTCGTCTTGTGGACCAAAAATCTACAAAAGTTAGAGGGGTGGGGATACATACATGAGGTCAACTCAGGGATTTATTTTTTTGTTCATTTTACTGCAGGAAATTTTCTTTTTGCTTTCCATTAGCATCCACTTTGAAATGAAAAGTCATTTTGATTTGAAAAATGAACCTTTAAAATTAAAAGTGAATTTCAGTTAGGCTGAATGTTCACTGAAAATTACCTAAACCAATGCCAAAACCTCTCAAAAAATGCTAAATTGAGTGCCTTGATCCAGTGTGTGCCAGCTCTTCTCAACACACAGACATTATCTACAGCAGTAGGAGTTCTGGTGTTAAAACAGAAAGGGCATATCACAAAAAACTGCCATTTCATCCAGATAATTCATAAATATTAAGGAAAATTGTTTGATGTGATGAATGATATTGAAAATCACCATGTGGTAAGAGAGAAAAAATGGCAGCTGTGAATGTGCTATAGCTAGGTGGCCAAAGAGTTTGGTGATAAAAAAGCATGTATTTCATGTTTTAATAAGAAAACCTATGTTTTATTCTGGTTTTAACATTTCAGACATTGAACTGTATGCCAGTAAGGAAGAATTTTAAACAAAAAGAGAGCCAAAATAACTTTTTCCTGCTATTTCTTTTTTATCAGTGAAAGACGTGAGGGAAAGACAAGCTGTAGTTGCAAAGTTCAACAGTTTCATTAAAAAAATATATTTTAAAAACTCTTTAATTTCTTAAACAATGTAAACTACTCCTAAAGAGCAGTATATGAAGCTGACCCACAATAACCAAGTCTTTTCTCATTTCTTTGCAAACCACTTGTATCTGCAATGTAGCTTTAGACAGACGTGCCTGTCTCTCTGCTTCTGTTTCTGTAGGTGAGTGCTGAACCAGGAACATTATGGCATGTTTTGCTTTTTGTCACAGCTCCTTGCTAACCCACCCATGATTATACACATACTAAATGCATTTTGATACACCCTCCTGAAAGAGGGAGGCTTTTAAGAAACCATTGTCAGAATCTGCCCCACCTGGTACCTGCAGGCCATGCAGCTCTTGCACTGAAGGAGAGGGTAATGTAAAAGACTAAGATGCTCTTTCTCTTCATCCACAAACCACCTTGCAGTGAGTGCATTGCCAGAGCAAAGGGCACCAGGTTTGTGAGAGGCAGTGTGACTGCAGTGATCCCCGTAACCTGTTAGTCATCCTCACTGCTTTCTCCAGCCCTATCCCCCAGCAGGAATGGGGACACAGTGCCTGTCTGGAGTCACCCAGGCACAGGTCAGGTGAAGTAGGGACCATGATCTTTAGGGTTTTCCCACTCTACCTCCACTAGGTCTAGAAGAGAAGACCGACAGTGATTTGTTTATTCAGGTTCATTCCAGTCTTTTCACTTCTGTTAACACAAATACCAGATGGGGGAGGGTAGGGGGGGGAAGTACCACATCTATTTCTGAGAAAAAAGCTGAAGTGTTGTTTTGATTCTGAACTGGGAGCTAAAATGCTCTTGACTTTCTCAAGGCACAGAATTGTAAAAATTCACTTAACATCCTATTTTACTGGCTTTTCAGCTCTGAATTTATTTTCTGCATTTTCCTCTGGTATGTCAATAGCACATGGTGCTCGTTTTCATCTTTCATTTGGTGGTTTTTGCAATAGCTGAAATACTTATTTTAATCGATTCTTTTTTTAAACCTTGAGAGCAGCTGCTACTCGGTGTTGGCTAACACATCTTAACATTGCTTGTAGGTTTCTTTTTCAAATTCTAGCTGAAGGTGTTTTTCACTTAGCTTAATCTTTTTTATAGGTATCTATTTAGATACCATACATTTGAATGACTTTTTAAAAAATTAATCAAATGCTCTATTTTAATTTGCATGGCATTGTTCTGTTAGACCATATAATCCAGCATCAAACATTTATTTAGACACATGCCTTACCTAGTTTCATTCAACTTGGAGGCATGAGGCAGAACCCTTGGACAATTTGTTTCCAGTTGAGAGATATTAATGTTTCTATGTGATAAAGTGTTGTTTTCTTCTGTTTCATCTTTCTGTGGCATTAAGACTGTAAAGGCAACAAGTGTTGATAAACAAGGCACTTGCAGAGCCAAGCAGCAAACCCACACCAGTGAAAGCAAAGTGACATAGAGACAAGAGTTATCTTTTGATCCATTAACATAAACTTTGTGTGCCCATATAGGTTGCTGTACAGTGCAGTCTCATTTACTCGCTGGCTGTATGACAAATGTGGTGCCTTGTCATCTCTGACCTGTGCCTATGGAAAATGAGTTTTTAAAGCCATATTGTTGTATATATGCTGCCAGTTTCCTGCCAGAGAACGTTGCATATATGTATGGTATCAGCATCTGGTAAACAAATAGCATTTGCAGTTTGGTCAGCATCATTAGTTAATTAGACCCTGGCTGTTTACGCACCTGGAACAAGCAATGGGAATTTAAATTCTTCTGATAAAAGGATTTATTTATAATGAGTCTCACCCCATAATGAGTTCCAGCCGGGGGATACTGACCATTAGGAGATGACTCACCACATTACCATAAAGATCAGAGTCACATATTCAATTTTATGAGACTTACATACACTCCGCTAGAGCACAGATTCTGAAAACAAATCTTTTGGCTCCCGTTTTTCAATTGTGTTAAATTTGATACAGTCCTCCTATGCCTGAGAGTAAACAGGCAGGATACAGCAGACTATTTATTTTATTTCATTTTTTTATTGCTCTTCCTCTCTACAGTTTCAAGAGAAAAAGAAGCTGAGTTTTTAATATTGTGAGAATGCTCAGCCCTTTTCAGCTGGGAGATGTCAGAGGCAGCTGCAGACCTAAATGAAAGGAGCTCATCTCTGAAAATTTGCTATGCTGTAATAAATGCAGGGTTCTGCTGGTGAGCTGCTGATGGCCCTTTAATGTCTTTAGCAACACTCTAAGGCATTTCGGTTCCTCCCGCTCCCTTCCCCCCGTCCCTGCCCGCCCAGGCTCAGGGTTTCATCGTGTGAAGGCAAGAGTTCGCTGTAACACGCAAGGGCTATGCTGAGTTTGAAGAAAAGGGTCGTGCCTGGTTTTATCATCCAGACAACAGCTTCCTTTCAGTCCAGAGTGATGTATTTTACTGGCATATTAGCTTTAAACATTTGGCTCCCTGAGTCACGTTCCTATATGTGAGTTGTTGGTATGCGGCAGGGGGATTGTTATCTATTTATTTTATTTAAGTAGCATATGCTGTGCAAAAAACAATGTGCTTTCCCTGTGTTCTTGTGACATATTTTCACAATTATAGTTGCAAAGCACATTAGAATGAAATGCAAGAACTAACTTCTAGGCACCAGGTCTCTCCGTTCTTCTTTCATTAATCTGTGATCATGGGCATCTGTCAGTCTGGACACTGGCAAGGTGTTAAGAGTTTCCCAAAAAACACATTTACAGCTTGGGGGGATGAGGATAGCCTATGTGGAGGTTGGTAAAAGGATCTCAGAGATTGCAGGAGGCTCTGGGAAAACTGGATCTAGTGTAACCTGCAGTTTAAAACCCTTAGAGAGCTTTTTCTCCCTGAAATTTGTGAGATATCGAGTCTACTCATGCTGTACTTCATCATGGGGTACATGAGGCATAGTATTTTGGGCTGGCAGGTGTGATCCACCCGAGGAAAGGGGGAAGCATGACTGATGGGCAAGCCAAGCGCTGCCTGGAGCAGCTCTGGGTAATGGGGAAGATCTTGTGCTACCGGACACATGTAATGGTCAAGAGAATCACTTTGAGGCAAATGGGCATGTGCAGATAGATGATTAAACCACAGGATAGTTTGGATTACGTGGAGATCATCACAGTTGAAAGGCAAGAGTACTGCTCACTGCTGGGGAGGAGTAGGACCAAACTCAGCATAAAACCTAAAATATCTCTGACAGAGATTCTTCTCAGCCTAACAGAATACTGGGATGTTTCTAGGGATTGCTAAAAATATGGTTCAAAGGAGAGCCATATGGGGTTTATGGGACTGCAACGAATGTGGTGCCTGGAGCCCTGCAGGAAGCACTGAAGCTGGCAGCACTGTGGTCCTGAGCTGTCACATTATTCACTAAAACTCTGTGGTTAAAGGCAGTGGTCCCTTTTGCAGCAGGACACTGGTTGTTTGGAAAAGCAATGGTTTCAGGAGCAGCAAAGGATATGACAGCAAAAGCAAGAGAGGATATATAGCAGTCTCCATCATTTGACCTGCCTCGAGAGGGCACAAGTGAGAACACACACGGTGGGAGAGTCCCACGTGAACGAATGCCAGCTACAGTAAAAAAGAAGCATCAGGTGACCCAGTGGTGATAAAACCCATTTCCCTAAGGCAAGTAATCCTCTAGAAATCCCTAACTCTGCAAGTCAGTCCATGCCTGTGTGTGAGACCAAGCAACAGCTGCTGAAGTCAGTAGTGGTCTCTGTAGTCTGGAGAAAAGGACAGCAGTGGTAAGACTGCCCACATGCCCATGGTCAGCAGGTGTAAAGCAGTCTCTCTACCTGATCGAAAAAGTTCTGGTAAAAAGCTCGCTTTGTTTTATAATCTTAGAGTCCTAACCTGAGTTTACCCAGCGCTCAGCTGGCAGGTGTAATGCTATAAAGAAAAGAATCAGCAATCATCATTATAATGAAATTTCAGTTTTTCCATAGCTTGGAATATTGCAGTAAAATACCACCAAAAAGCAAGTTGCTCTGAGTGACATGATAAGTATTAACACTGGGAAATCATTCTCTGTCTAAAATTTCCCTTGCATTTTTTTCAGATGATGCTTTTACATCAGTTTGATTTTTTTTTTCAGACATAAATAGCCCTTTATATAAGACTTTAGCTGTCCCTTTTCTTCTAAAGTTGCTCATTTGTTCTTCTTCTATTGTAGGAAACCTGTTTGTAGCTAGGATATGCCAAGAAAATAAAATGGTCCTTTTGCTCCTTTTTCCCAGCATGCTACCCAGCTGTCCCGAAATCTCATTGCTCTTTTATACTAAAGACTTCAAGGCAGAGGGAGATAAATAGAAATAGACCAAAAGTACCTTTTTATGGGGCAGTTTGCTGTTTGGCACAAGCCTCAGTCTGAGCTGGTGTTTAATTGTATTTGCTGATCATAGTTCTGGACTGGCTATTTTAAACTTGATATTATCTATTAAAAAAAAAAAAAAGAAGATGTAAGGGAGGAAAATTCACACTGTAGAGTGCCTGAATGCTTTTAAAATTTTATTTTTCTTTTTAAAATAAACAGCCGGGGAAATTGACAACATCTGCATTATGTTAAATGCAAGTAGAGACTTCGGAGTGCCAGTTTACCCAATATGTGCAAAATCCAGATGTAATTAATCCCTGATGTTGCAGTCAGGATGAATTTATTCCAAGATAAATAGAGAAACCCTTAATTCCCTGGTTTGACAAAGACCAGCGATCAGCCAGGTTATATTAGATGTGCCAAGCATCAAGGCTGTGGTTACTTTTTGCCTAAAGTGCCCTCAGTGACCTCATTGTTGTCAAGCACTTTCTACGGTATGGCACGCATGAGCAACCAACATTCAGCCTAAAATACCATAGCCATTAGCTAATGGTGACAAGTTTGGGGAGGTTGTTTCTGTTTGGTTTCGAGATTTTTTTTGTACTCCCTTACCCTGTGATCCTGCAGTGTGAAGTTCCCCTGCTCACCATACCGTGAGAACGGGGTACATGTCTGTAAATTGGAAGGTAAACCCTTAAAAAAAAGAGAAATATTTCTGGGGGGTCTGTATAGTTTATCAAAGGAGTAATGCAGCACTACTCAACAGGGATGGAAAGCAGCCTCAGTGGGGTGCAGAAGAGGCAGGTGTGGAGGCTGATGCTGCCACCTCCGAGAGCAGGCACTACTCTCTCAGAAGTCTGGCAGGCGAAGTGCGGCTCCCGCAGCCTGAAGTTTCTTACGAGGGTGGTTAGTCCTCCCCTCCATCGCGGGTCCCATGCAGGTGTATCACACTTGATCAGAAAAAAGAATCCAGCTCTCCGCGGCTAAACTGTTTCCAGGTGCAGGCAACAAACTTCATGTTTGGCTCCTCATGCTGCACCTTCCCCAGAGCAGCCTGCAGCAGCTGTGGCAACACTGTCAAAAAAAAATCAGTTCAAAACCAAACAAAAAGCCGTCCCTTTTCATATCTCATTTTCTCTTAGAGTTAATGACCGTTGTAAAAAGAAAAAAGTAGAAAATGCTCCTGCAAAAAACAGCCCTGACCACCACTGGGAATTTGGCGTGCAGTTTGGCATGGCTGTGGTCAGGGAAGGAGGCAGAACATCAAACTCCATGTTGCGTGCCTGTCTTCACCAGGACAGCTTTTCCCTGTGAGAGTGAGTCCCAGGTTTGTTTTCTTATTTTCAAACTGCCACTCCAAAGGAAGTATGAGAAATAGGATAGATCACGTATAAAATACCCAGGCAGAGTGTCGCTGGTTTAGGTCTTTCAAACTGTGAATAGCGTTGTGAGTTTCATAAAACCTGAAGGGTACATTTGCGTTCCTCTGGCAGCGCAGTAATGAAATCAGCAAAGGCTGATGCTCCTGCGAGGGTACCTCGCTCACAATAAACATTTGAAAGGCAGTTCGGCTCTACAGTAAATGAGGCTGTCAAAGAAGGGCACTTTCAACAGATCATACTAATTTATGGCATGTGAAAAGTACCACAGATTAGCGGCTCTGAGTTAATTCAGCACTTAATGGCCGGTCTCGAATGGCAGGCAAGAAGAAGGAAGCTTGTGCTACCCAGAGATGTATTAGCTATGAAAATACAGGAGGGATGCCTTGAACCCCATTCTGCTGCTGCCTGTCCCACACCTTGCCACGCAAGGAAGCTTCAGGGCACCTCCAAGGAGGCTGATGGTGAGAACTGGAGCAGAGTCCCGGTGGCTGCGGCACTCGGTGCTGCTCGCTGCACTCCCTCTCTGTGGAAACATGTTGAGCATTTTCCTTTTCCTTGGTCTCACTGAAGCCATCCAGACCGTAAATGTGTTTTGTTCTTTGTGTATCAGCGCTACAACCGGCATCAGTGCCTCTTCACTCTCGGTGACTACCAGTAATCCATCCTTGCCTGCCCCGCCTGCCTCTGCCATCGCCTCTCCTTGCAGCCTTGGCCAGATCAGCTCCCTCTCTCTGCTCGCACCACGGCTGCTCCCAATGCTTGTTTCCATTTTTTGTGTGGATCAGATGGATGAAAAGCTCAATAGAAAGGAATTGCTAGTATTTGTAGAGTGAATTATTAGTATTTATAGTGCCTCTGGCAAACTCTGCCTTTTTAAAGGAAGTGCCAATAATTAGTTATGGTGTTTTAATTAAAGAGAGCAATCTGTAGTTAACAAAGGGATGCTGTATTTTATATCTGATTTTTATTATTTTTATTAATCAGCAGTACTTCACAGATGTTATATTTTCAGTTGCTTTTGATGCTCTTTTGCATAGTTTTCCCCACTTCAATGCAGAATAATTGAAATATTTTTGTCATGTTTTAGGACACAGTCAGCCTGACAGGGAGACTCTGTTTATGTCACATTGGTTCTTGTGTCAGTGATGTAAAAGTTACTTCAGATGCTCTTTGGAGAATGTAAATTCAAGTTTTTGTGCTTTGAGGTTCAATGTTTTACTTTTTCTATGGTGTAAGTCTCTGCTGAACTTAAACCATCTAGGTTACACAGAAACTTAGTTTACTATCCAATTTCTTCTCACATGAGTGGTCATTTATATTAACTGAGTGTTAAGGCATCATTGTGCAATATTTAGAGTAAAAAAACCCCTTGTGTAATTGCCTGTAGAAAGAAATATTTTTTAGTTGTTCTTTGGATTTCTAAAATTTAGTTTTATGGTGAACTCAGATATTCTTCATGTCAGCAAACTGTATATCCCAAGTGGTCAGTGTGAATGCGAAATATATTTTGTTCTAGTAAATGGTTGTTCTTCATGTGATTTTAACTTAGGCTGGATAGCTGAAATGGGTATTGAAACCTGGTAAAGACCCAGGGATGATATCTGAGCAACTTCAAAGAGCTCATATTTATCTCTATTTTGCTTTGGAGATGTATGCATTCAACTGTGTTTAGCTCAGAATGACCATGGACATTAATTTCCTGCAAGATGTGTATGGCCATTCGTCTGTTGGTGTGTTCTTTAGAGACATCAAGTGGCACAGTCTCAAGGATTGTATGCTCTTTGAATAGGTTGCTTTTCCGCACAAGCTGGCAGAAAAATTCCTGAACAGCTTCTCACTACTGGCATTAGCAGTTAACACCTTTCTTGTATATGACAGGCCATGTCAAAGAGGTGTATGGCCACCTAAGCTCACTGTGAAAAGCAGAGTAAAATGGTTCAGAGCTGTCAGTACTACAAGATTTGTATTCATTCCTTGCCCTTATGTCCTGCACACACCGTGCAACCTCTAAGCTGATAGCCCCCAGATTTTCATTTTCAGGCGAAGTCCCTCGACACTTTTGCAGTCCTCACAGCTTTGGTGCCAGAGCTGTTCCTGCAAAGTGTAGCCCGATCAAGAGGTTGTAACTGCAGATCTAGTCTGAATATTAATGAATGTGAAATTGATGTAGGAGTGGAGGAAGATATTTTCTCTCCAAACAGAGATGCCTCTAGCCAGGTGAAATTGCTGTGATCCCACCAGGCTTCTGCTTAAAAGGCCCCTGCTTGACGTGACCTCGGCCTTGGAGTGAGGGGCACATGTACACGCAATGTGTATTTATCCAAGATTTGTAGTGGGGGCAAAAAGCCTTTAGCATTTTCCCCTCCTGTCTCTCCTTCTTCTTCTGCCTTTTCTCCCTCCACAACTCTATATCTAGATGCAATTGCTATTGTTTGTTTTGAAATCAGTTCAGAAACTTTAAAAAAAAAAAAAGAAAAAATAAGGTTAGCATATTGCTACTTTGCATCAGCCTTTATTTCCTTATTTATACTTAGAGATACCTTTTGAAAGAGTAGCCAGGATTTAGGATGCCCAAAGCTTCTTAGATATCCTAGTCACCTTCCCTCCTACCTCCCGTCCTACCCAGTGATTCAAAATAAGAGAGACCTTCCTTGAGGGGAGCGCTTACATGTGCTTGATTAGAGATTTAACCATAGCCTTTAATGCTTTCCCAAACAGGAGTCATCAAGTGAATCACAGCCTTGTGAAAATCCCTGGCAGGGAAACGTTAGTTCTGAGGCTTCCAGATGGTTAACCATGCCCTTGTTTTCAACTCTGCTGAATAGTGCACGAAAAGACTTATAGCTGGAAATACTAGGGATTACATTTATTTATTTATTTTAATTTGGGTATATTCCCATGCACACAGATTCATTCTTGAAAGGAAAGTCAGGGAATGTTGGCATTTACTAAAAACGAAATGCTTTTTTGTGTCAATGTGTGCATAAGCTAATGCAGTTTTCTAGGATATCAGAGAGAGCATCCTGAAGGTCCCTGTTACTTATTGTTGCTGAAAGAAAGAATGGAAAGATAGAGGGAAGAAAGCAAAAGATAAAATTAAGAAGCTAATAATGGTGAAAGCTCACTGCCCAAGATATGTCTCTTTCTGTGTTTGAATGATTTTTCTTTGCAGACAGCTTTGCATGGCACTATTTTTAGAATCTCTTTAATAATTGAGCTGTAGTGATTGTGCTCAGCAGTTAGAACAGGCAGGGAAAATCGCATCTCAGAGAAAGCATGCACCAGGGTAATAATTTAAATCAAACCACATTAGACTGTGCTCCCTGTTCCCCCCCTCCCCCAGAGAGGTGAAATGCTGCAGAACACTGAGCACAGGGGAAAGGGAAGATTGGTCAAGTTTACAGCATGTAGTAAAATCCATCAGGAGAGTTTATGTTTTAGGGGTGGAGCACAAGAAGAGGTGATCTGGTCAGCTTTTAATGAATTGCTGTGACTAGGTGGTTTATGAGGCAAGCGCCTCAAGTTCCCACCACCAGCAGTGAATTAGGACAGAGCAGAGTGCCCCTCTCTAACTTGCAATGAGAGAATTGTCACAGAGGAAAAACATTTGTCAAACCACGCTGAAACAGGTGCAAAACAGCAGTCCAGTGAAATGCGGGAAGCTCCAGTGGCACTGTCACTGTTTGATATGTTTGGATCTTGCCCGGCCGCACCGAGTCCATGGCAGTCCCTGGCACAGAGCTGGGTGCCCGCTCTGCTCCTAACAACTCTCACACAGGCAGGTCTGCCCATATTGACTGCAGAGTAGTGTCCCTGACATCTCTTCTTAAAGCAGCAAACGTGGGGCTCTCACAGGAGAATGAATGAGGTGTGGACAGTGAATCCAAAATCAATGAATCACTGTCTAACATAGCTCGAAAATGCAGGGACAGCAGCTATTATGGCAATTTCTAGACTAATATCACACTCTGATTTGTTTTGGGTTTTTGTGAACTCTATCCATGCTATTAATGTTATGTAAAACACAATTTTATAATGTTTTTGTTTTTCATTATATTATGATAATGTTTCTGTTAATAATATGTCCAGGCCTGATGGCACACTTAAGTTCTCTTCAAGAAATTAACTTATGTTTAAACTTAGTTCATGTCTTTTCCAGGGTGAAAAGACATAAACTTTGCAGTTCCATGTTGGTTGCTTTGTCTTAGATTAAAATGTTTCATTACTATACAGACAGAAAACATTTTGAAACAGAAAAAGAATATAAAATATTATGATTAGCACTAAATAGTGACTGGCTTTAAAGATACAAAAATAGAAAGAATTCTGTTATCATCTCACAGTGTAATACTACAACACAGTAATAATAAGAATCTGCTTCTGAATAAACCCATGGGAACTTGTAACAAATTCAGAATTTCAAAAGGGAAATTACAAGCTTCAAGCTTCTAGTCTCTGGATTTTTCTTTTACCACAAAAAATCTTTCTCTTAAGAAAACTGAAATGAAGACATTGAGAATTTCTTACCAACAAAAGAGTCTCAGTGTTGACCTGCTGTGCTCATGTTGTCTAAAAACTGTGTGTAAGCTTGAAAATAGACAATGATCCATTGGGAGTGGGAATAAGGCCTTTATAGATGATGACTATAAAGAAGCTGTACTTGTCTCTTAGGAAGTTTGATTTTCCTATCAGCACATGAAAGATTGCCCTCAGCATTTCTTTATTTAACCTTTTACAAATACTGGAGTTTATTCTTTAATATTTCAGCACAGATTCTTCTCTCGTGTCCCCTTCTTCTTCCACTTCTGTGATAGTTTGTATAAAATAGCAATATTGACAGTGTGGTATGAGAGATATCCCTATGATAAGCTGGTGTCAAAGCTATTGGCTTCCCTTCATGTTTTGACAACTCATCTGCCAGGGTGAAAAGACACTTCTCAAAAGGAATTGTAATAACCTAAGTCATAACGATCCACGAAAAATATTAGAAATATCATTTAGGGCATTAGCCTTCTCAACTGCTCTGACCTAATTTAGAAAGGATTCCCTTTGAAATTCAAGAAGAGCCTTATAATTAATTTACTTCTATGTGTTGTCTTTGTTAGTTGGGGTTTTATTTCCTTTTTTGAAAAAATATTGTGCTTTTTGAGCCTTGTTTGTAGTAAGACTGATTTTCAAAGATATTTACTTGTAACTAGATTTTAAGCTCCTGGGTTTTGATCAAATTGGACTTGTATCCCAGTTCATGAATTGTATACTGACCTGGTTCCCAGAATACTTAGTTTAATACGGGAGCTGTCAAAAAAAAGGAAGTAAGGAAGTTTACATCTCAGGATAAGTTGCTCTATGGTAAACATGCAGATAGCATCCAAATTGTTGTAACTGAAGTGTATATTGCCTGTCTACAGGAAAACTAATTTTAAAATTAAAATCAGAATATCATATCATAATTAATAAATCCTTGTGGAAGGGATTGTGCCAAAACCTGGTAGTTTGAAGACCAGGATGAGACTGTGACCCCTGGATTCAGTTAGTGCGGGCTTGCCTGAGCTATCACAGGGCAGGAGGAGGCAAGAGGTAAGGCCAATGTGTACTTGAAGACAGACTGTATATTTTCCAGATATCTGTAACTGGTGGCTTTGAGACTGTGATGTGACTGAGGGACTCTTTGTTAAGCCTATGATCCGTACTTTTCTGACACGTCATCATGAGAAGATTAGCCTGAGAAATCCTGAGTCCCACAGCCTGGTGGTTTCTGGAGACTGGATGTGAGTGAGATGAGGTGTGGAAAATGCCTAGGACATGTCTGCTGCAGCCTGAAGATCCACACAGAGAAAGCCCATGAGGGGTGTGGGCTGTGTGGGACAGACGTCCAAGGGGTCTAGTCCCATTATTGTTGACTGCAGACATGGTGGGACAATACAGGGGAAAGGCAGAAGTGTGTGGGACCAGTACGCTGATCTTCCCAAGAATAGATTGGGGTTAGACTATAGCACACCCCATCCTTCGGTTTTAAAAGAAAATAATTTAAATTTGTTAATATCATATATAACAGAATATTTATAGCACTATCTATATGGTAAACTGAGGGAACTATTGCTAGTCAGCGGGCTTTTATATGAATAAAAAACAGTTCAACTTTTATTTGGAGACTTAGCTGATAATAAGAAGTTTCTGGTGGAATAATGGAGGGATAGAGAGAGATGAATAGCCAATAAAAAATTAATTATATTGTTTTCCTTTCAGCCTCATAGTTGATTTTATTCTTACTGAATGTTCTACTTATTGGGGAGCTTAAGTGTTGGAGGTTTATCTAAATTTAAAATATATATTAAAAAACCAGAAGCATGAGTTCCTTGGAACAAAAAATTCATTGTTTATGGTTTACAGGTTGGTTGATATGCAAAGAATATGTGTGAGTAATATCTCTCTGCAGACAGGTAGAAATATACATATATCATTATACTTGCAGGCGTTCAGTAGAATGGCAATTTTCAACTTCACAGGCTTCCCTAAAGCTCAGCTGCATGAGCCAGTTGGACCCATGAAATTGAAAACGAGCTCAGATTGGTTTGGAGGGATTAGAGCTACAAACAGCATCCACAGAATGGTGAACTTGGCCTCTCTGAATTATCTGAATCCAACCTCAGAAACTCTAGTTGGAAACTTCATTTGATGGAATTTGCAGCGTGCTGGAGACAGTCAAGTGGACCTGTGGTCCCAGAGATGGCTTTGTGGCTTAAATGTTGTGAGCTCTCAGCTCAAGCCTGAACCCCTCTGAAGCTATTTAGTATTTGAGGGTATTTAGGTGGATTATATGTCAGCTGGAAAGCCCATGAGTCCTAAGTGCTCATGTAAGCTTGTAACTCTACTTCTGTTCATCTTAACCTTTTATTTTCTTTGAATTATGAGTGATGGGAATTAGTGTTTAATAATTTTGCTTCTAGTGGAGGGAGAAAAAGAGGAATTTAAAATTTAATTTCTCCTAACTTTTCTTAAAAAAGAGACAGAGCTAGTAGTCATGTTTCACCTTGTTAGCATCTCCAGTGTTCTCTGTGTAAATTCAAAGACATCTTCCACCATATACAATAACAAGAATTATAATAATAAATATCAATAATAACTAGAATTATAATAATAAGTTATTAATAATAATAACTTATCATAATAATAATAACAAGATATAAATAATAACAAGAGTTCCTGCTTTTGCTACTTCTTAGTGTCCCAGCATTATGGAGACTAAAGTGAGGAGATATTTTCAGTAAGACCTATGGTGGCAGAAATACCTGTATAGGTGACAAAAATAAAAGCTACCTACTGTTGGGAAGGCACCTATTTCCTTTTACTGTTTGTGACTTTCTCATCTCTTCAGTGTTCAGCCATTAAGGTATAATGAACTTCTTAATGTGCATTTGTTTATGAAGACAACTGACAGAGGGATGATTTAATTTGGTCTTCAGTGTATTTTCTCAAAAGTGAAAGCCTACCACTCTTCCTACTGAGATTTTTTTCTTTGTGGAGGTAGGGAAGGCTGCTGTTCTACAGAGAAAAAGAGCTTTTACAGATTTTAGGATCACTGGATGCACTGGTAGGCTTTTAAATTGTGATTGCCAGCAATTGTATCAAAGCAGAACTGTAGTCACAGACTCATTGCACCATCTGTGCATTTGATAAAAGATATGTTCATTTAAGGATATGCTGAAAGGAAGATGGATGGAGAAATTAAAGACTCCTATATTCATGGACACTAGACCTGCAGTACAATGCAAGGGTGTCTTTATATATAATTTCTATGCTAAGTCTTGTCATCAGCAGTTTTATTTTTATGACAAAGATTAAGAATTAGCAATAAAGTATTTAGTAATCCTTTCCACATGTAGCTAAATATCTGCATTTCTGCAGAGGCTGATATTTTGCTACTTGTTTGGGGTTTTTTCCTCTCTGGAAGCTTGAGAGAAGATCCTGTTTTCAGAATAGCATATTTCTGCCATTGTTTTAAATCAGATTGTCCTTAGCTAACATGTAATCATTATCCTTTATTAAGATATCCATTACAAAATGACCATTACTTTCTGTGTCAACCTAAAGAGACTGAAATTACTGTTAGGCTGCTTTTTAGTAGTCTCATAGTGAAAAATAGACCCCTAGAAATGGAGAGTAATGGAAAGAAAATGACCATTCCATAGTAGCCAGGTGGACACAGCAGAAGGCATCTGAGTAGTAATTGTATAGGAAACACAAAGTCTCTGCATTGTTATGTTATCAGAATCACTTGGGACAAGGCAACAGGCAATTGTGAGATGCTAAGTTTACTGAAGGATTCATTTCAAATTACATTTTCATTTAGAAAATGATTAAATATTTACTCATAAACACGTGGAAATATAGGTTATGTCCTGAAACATTAGGAGGCTGAGCACTGTTCTTCATACATGGCAATGGAGTTAAATTTGGCTTGAAGAGAAAATGCCAGTTCAAACTTACCAAGAGGACATACATATAATCCATACATATAAATATATATTTGGAGAGTATATACAAATGGATATGCTGGTAATTTATATGTATTCATTCCTGTGTTCTAAAATGTTTCTTTGAATTGAGTGTTTTATCAAACTAGTAAGTAATTTAAAACTTTGTATTACGTTTGGGCAAGTATGTTTTTCTTACTAATTTATTTTCATTAAATACTTGTATGTATAAATGCACTTACAGAAAACTTACATAGCTCTCAGGAAGCAAAAATTGCTTTGTGTTGAAGAAATTTTATGGTACCATTAAGGTTGACCCACGATAACTGGTTAGGAAGGTTTTATGCTATCACTGCAGCATTCAATGTTAAGTGCTATTCCAGCACTGTTACAGCTTCTGAAGCTAAATGGAGTTTCCTGATAGGTCTTTGCAGTTATTTTACAGTTGTTAGTCATTAATATGTAATGGTCAGATCTTGTATGCTTTATTATCATTACTTCAAGCAGGAACACAAATAAGGGATTTAAGAGCTCTGTAAATATCCACTGCTGGCATATTACAGTGCTAATACCCGTGAGCCAAATTTTCAAAAATATTTGACATTCAGGCTGAATTCTCAAATGAACCTAGATCCCAGTTCTGCACTTCAGCCAGAAAGCAGGGGAAAATCTTGCTCTGGTAACTCTTTCGGGGAGAAAACCAGTTAGTTTGACTGGACCCAGCATGCCACCCTGGCACAGTCACCAGCAGCATTCCACTCCAGCCTGGGGAGGAAGGAGGAGTGCACAGTCATGTGGCAAAAAGGCTACTGATGTTTCTTCCATCTGCTAAGGTTAGAAGCACCTGCTTACAGCCCTCAAGGCTGAAGAGCAAGGCTGGATTCTTAATTATTAAATATCGTATTAAGATGCAATTACTTTCTAATTCAGCAAATTCAGGATGTTTGCAGAATATGAGGCTTTGGACCTAACTGGCGTTTTGAAACAAGTATCTTTAGTGCTTGAGATGGATTTGTATATAAAGGTATGTAGATGCAGATCATGAATTTGGCAGGATGGAAGCAAGGCTTGTAGAAAGACTTTTGCAGCCCTGCACTAGATTGTTGTGTGTACACAAATTCATGGAATATAAAGGGTTCACACGTTTATATTTGCTTCATCTTCATCTGATGGGAAAGACACAGAAAAAGACACCAGAAATTAAACTTCTAATATCTGCAACACCTTTTCTAATACAACCCGCAGAGCACCAGCATGAAATGGTCACAGCATTTCTTCAGAAACTATATTTCTTGTACTGTGAGGAAGATAACCCTGAAAGCTGATGCAGAGCCACTACATCAGATACTGCTGTAGGTGGAGCAGGTAGCACAGCCATAAACTAACCCTCAAAAAACAGCACCACCTAAATAAAACCCTCTCTTATTTCAGTTATTTATAGATCTGCATAATTCTCTGCCTTTCTCTGGATAGAAACATTCCAAAGTGTATGCTTTGGGATAAATTTCATTGAAATTTCATTCAATGCCGTTCAGCTGCTTCTAAGAACAAACCTAGGCGAAAGTAATGTCTGTTTTTTTCCCTTACTAAATCTAAGCTAACAGAGGAACCATTCTGACAGACTTTCCTGAAAAGCCCTATTTCCCCAAAGACCTGAATAAGATCTTTGAAAATAGCCATTGTTTTGGCGATGTACATTTTCGTTCTTCCAATTAGCATTCACTAAAATGACATGTTTCATAACTACTGCTCAGACATGTGCAGTAGAGATTTCTTTTAATTCTAGTAGCTAATTTTCCCCATGTTTTCACAACATTTTGTAAACTAAATTCTCTGAATAATTTAGCTGTCCGAAGCTGCAGTTGTAAAGTGAGTTTAAGCAGCCAGTCTTGGCAGTGTTGTGGATCTGTTAAGGAAATGCCAATGAACTATTGATTTTCTGCCCCTTGCAGTCATTTCTTTGGGGTCATAATATGCTGCACAGAGGTTTTGGCTCTCAATGTTAATATCTGAAAGTATCTGATATGCACAGACCATATGTGCCATATTTCTCATGAGGGCCTTTTACAAGTCATAGTTTTCTCAAGAACATGATACGTGTGTTTCATCAGCTCTTTAGCATGTGGTGCTGCCTATAACATATTTAATTATCTGCACAGATTTTCAGTTGGTCTTAATTTTGTTGAAATGGTTCATCAGTCAAGTCACTGACAAGCAAACAGCTGTGTTTACTTCTGTTGGTACTTTGACCAATTTACTTTGATCCCTCTAACAAAGAAAAAAGCCATTTTTATTCTAGTTTTTGCTCACAAAAAAAAATTAGTTATATACAGGCCTCTATCCTACCAAGAGCTCTGTTCTCCAGTCATATTACAAGGAAGGTGGGTCTCAGTCACCATCCTACTAAAGAAGGTGTTAGGGGAGCTCAGTGGAACTCTGGGTCACTAGGAGTGACAGAATGGGAGCCAGTGGGTGTACAGTCTGGATGATGAGAAATCAGTCTGCAGGCAAAGCTGAAAATGAGATCTAGAGAAACTCTTTAAGTGCATTGGTATGTGTACCTTAAGGGATGTCAAGATAAGCACACTACACTTGAGATTTGATGAAGATTAGGATACTAAGGAAGAGCAATGGATCTGTGATAAGTCTCAGGTTTGGAGGTTGTGATTAGCTATGCAGGGAGAATGATCATGGAACAAGGATGAGAAAGAAGTAATGGTCACAGTCGAGAGATTTCGACACAGTGTGACACTTGAATGCATGCAAATGTACTATTTCCGTATGTTCAAGGACCCTGGATACAAGCTTTGCTTTTTGAAACTTTTGTGATGTTTCCCCCATCCCAGCAAAGTGTGTGTTTAATTCCCTTTAAGTGTTGCACCTTAACAATACTAACCTATTAGACCTCCACTAAGAAATGACAGAATTAGTTTTGCCTGTGTCACTTTAATTAGCCTTTCCCTGCTCTGCACATAAATAATTTACTCTTTACAAAATCGACTTTAACTGCATGATGAAATTTTTCCCTCTGGACTCATACTTCTTCCATTGCAAAGAACAGTTCTGATACAGCCACAAAGACAAACTGTGCAGTTAAGGGTGCTGTTTATCTACAGATCCCCTGCTTCACCTGTTTCAAAATTAGGGATTGTACAGAGGAACTGCAAATGGAGGAAGAAAATTATCATAGTGAAATGCTTTCCTGAAGGCTTTTTTCCTTGCTCCTGTTGTGTTGTTCTGATGCAATATTAAAACAAGAGAAAAGCAGAGAAGCTTTTACAGGTCCCATTTGAATAGCTCCACAAACTGTTGCTGGAAAGCAGAAACTGTCCCCTTAATGGAGATTGGGTCACTGACCATGTGAAAGTTCCAGTACTGTGCCAGTCTCTGCTTCTGTATCGAATCCAATGAGTCCTTTTTACATTACACTGAGTAGGAGCCATAATGCTCATGTGGTCACCTACTCATTCCCAGCTGAAGGCATAGTAACTTCCATGAAAGCTGCAGTAACTGGGAAGTGAGAGGCAGGGAGGCTGTCAAATTCAACTGCAGCAACACCTCACTGAAACCCGTCTTTCAACTGAGAGTGAAAGGTTTTAACAGAAATTTGAAGGTCTGATCTCTTGTGAGCATTTGAGGACTCAGCATCAAATGAAATCTGTGAGAGATGTGCTTTGGACATGTATGATGCCATTAAATACTAGGTACATTTAAACTCTCTAACTAAGTAGTTTTGTTTTGTGGTTTGTTGTTTTTTTTTTTTCCCAAATCTGAGTCTCAACTCCTGTAATTTAAAATTGAGCTAGTACCGCTTTCTAATCTCGCAAATGTTCAAAAAGAAAAAGCAGTATTTCCAAAACTGCTTGAATGCTTTAGTGGTATGTGCCAAAATGTCTATAAGTAAATTATTATGTTCAGAGCAAGGAGTAAAGTGTGAAGATGAACCATTAACACTGATGGGAAATGAAATACTGAACAGCTTCTCACAAAGCGAGTACCATCCATCCGTGGTGTTGTATGGTTCAAGGTAGTATGTGACCATGTGCTTAAAAACTCTCTGCTAATGTACTCTCCTAAAGGGAGTAAATTGAAGTTGCACAGGCCAAGAAAGCTGGAGGTTAGAAGTGGTTAGGAGTAGCCTCGAGAGTGATCAATAAAGTGGAGTTGAGCATGCTGTGTATAACAGTGAAGTTTATCACATGGCTGCCATCATGCACAATTATCTGAAATTGCAGAAAAGCTTTCCATAAGAACAAGATTCTTTCCTTGTTAAAATGACTGTGATTTGTCTTGTTTATTGCTTTTTGCTAATTGTGACTCTTCATGGAGAGTTTTTAATACAGGCTAACTTCTCAGGGTCACTCATTTTTTCTAAATGAAATTTACTGTTCTATTTGGAAATGAAAAAGAAGTAGCACAAATTTACCCTTTCTTCTAAACATGAAAGCTAGAACCTGCTCCATCTCTGCTGTAGGCTGTTTTGTAATAAACTGTTTTAATTACAAGTAGTCTTGCTGTCCATGATAAAAGTGCATAATCATGCTGCATGGCAAGATGTGACTGATACCTCTGTCCCTTTTTTTCCCTGAGTTTTCCTTTTTTGGCAAAAACATCATATACTTACATTTAGTCACTTGGATGCTGAGCAGCTGGTACTAATGACTAGAAAGAGTTAGTTTATCCAGGGAGTGGGTTTGTTCATGTGATTTTGGAGTTCAGTTTGTGGGGTAACACAAAGGAACATGTGGTATGTGGGGGGAAAGAAAAATCTGTGACATGAAATAAAAGTATAAAATGGAGCAGGTGTGCAAACTGGTGGTTCTCTGTTACCTCCTGTGTCAAGTCAGAGTTAAGGAGACAGTCTTGGAGGGTTTGTTATTGGCTGCAGAGCAACAAAAAAGACAAATAAATTTATGAAGTTCTTAAGCTTTGGCTGGGGTAGAATTAATATTTCTCTCAGTGGCTAGCATGGGGCTGTGTTTTGGACTTGTACTGAACACAGGGTTGATAATGATGATGTTTTTGCTATTGTTGAGCACGGCTTACACAGAGCCAAGGCCTTTTCTGCTTTTCCTACTGCCACACTGGCAAGAAGTGGGGGCTGAATGGGAGGTTGGGGGGAGACACAGCCAGGGCAGGTGACACAAACTGGCAACAGGGATATTTGAGACCATATGACATCATGCTCAGTGTATAAAATGGGAGGAAGAAGGACAAAAGGGGTAATGTTTGGAGTGATGTCATTTGTCTTGCCAAGTCACTGCTGGGTGTGATGGGCCCCTGCTCTCCTGGAGAGGCTGAACACCTGCCTGCCCACGGTTAGCAGGGAATTAATTCCTTGTTTTGCTCTCTTTGTGCACACAGGTTTTGCTTTACCTATTAAACTTTCTTTATCTTAACCCACAGTTACTTTTCCATTCTACTCAAGTCTCTGAGAAATGTAGACATGAAGTCCTAGTTTCAGTTAACCTGAATCGTTTAACATAATAACAGGACACAGCATTTCTCATCAGGGGGTTGTACACTTTCACAGCCAAACCTAATTTAACAGTGGGAATCATGTAATGCAAAGGATGTAATAGTATTGGGATTTTCTGTTAAAGATCTTCACAAAACGGTCTTTAGCAATGAGTCCTTACCACAACCTCAGAATAGTCTAGGATCTCTCATTTCTCTGATTTCACAGCTGTAGAGGTTGCTATCAACAGCAGCCCACAAAAATAGGCTCATTCCCACTCCTTTGGAATTGACCAACTCTTCTCAGTCAGCCCCAAATTAGGTTTCTGAATGGCACAATTTAGGGACTCCCCTGGAAAATCTAGCCTATATGGAAGACAGCTTTCACTTCCCTACTAGTGTGAGACAGAGTGAGCAATTACGATCTCTCCCTGAGTTTGTGCAGGCCTTCCTTGGAACTTGCAGACTGTATTTAGGCAGTCAATGGTGTTCTGCAATGCACAGAGCTAGTTCAGATCCACAATTTATGAGAAACCACTTTTCACCCTTTATTTTGTCTCAATTCAGATAATCTGTAACTTTTTTGGACACCTGCTGACACTTGGCAGTGAAATTCATGGGTAGCAAATCTTTTTCTCCCCTCTTCTTTTCTGCTGGAACAGCATTCAGGGAGGCAGTTCTGCTGCAGAGCATCTTTAAGGCTTCCTGTCCACTGGTATCAATACTCCTTTCCCTTGAGGCTTAGTCCTCTTGGCAAGACTGGTTAGCTACATAAAGTAACCTTTAGATCACCACTCAAGGCACACTGTTTGCTGTTTCTGTCTTTTGCATTGGGGTTTTGAAACCAGCATATTTAATTCATGTAGCAATTTCTCTGTGTCATTGTGCTACAATATGGCATGTAGCAGTAATTAGTGAGTTTAAAAAAAAAAAAAACCCCAAACCACACTGGAAATTAAGAGGCCGTGGTGGGAAGTTAAAATATGTGGATATTCTTAGTAGGTAAGTTAGAAATGAAATGCTGCAGTTGTATGCTACTACTGCCATTCAGTGTTCTCTCTGCTTTATTTTTCCTGGGTATGATGCTTTGAGGGACACCTCCATCAATTAGGGGTTTAATTGGAACTGGAATGATCCTGGAGTTGCAAGTTTAAGTTAGTCACAAATGTAAAGACACATGCTTGAAAGTGAAAACAAGTAAGTAAAAAAAAAAAAAACACCACAGTTTAAGATGCTTTTCAGTTGCTCAGGGAGGCGAAGCAGTTTTACAGTATTAACATTTTAGGGCACGCTATATCTAAATAGCAGGAGACTGTGTATGTGTGTGTGGGAGGTGTCATTTTACCACAGAAGGATAGAAATAAATAAAAAGTGGTCATTTTCTGAAAAGTGATACTTTACTCATGGTACAATAGAAAGGTAAAAAACATGGTTTTACTATCAAATGAGGAATTTGGGTATTTTGGCAAATGGCATTAGAAAAGCCTAGCAGTACAACAGTTGAGGAACAATGTGAGGTGCACATGCATCTTGCTCTCTCCAGTTGTTAGCTGCCACTCCGTGTCTCTGGCGATCTAGCTGTCCCTCCTCCACTTCATATGCATGGAAGGTGCCAAGAAAAGTTGCCTGGTCCTTTCCCCCTCACTCCACAGACACAAACAGAGTGGGGTTTCTCCTTCAGCACAGGGAGTTTAGGGTTCTCAGTGAAGCCTCGTCCCTCATGCAGATCTTTATGGCTTTGTTCATTGCTGGTGTCTTTTGTGCGTTGCTCCGTTGTATCCCAACTGCACAGCCATGGATGACAACCTCAGTCCCTCCGAGCTGTGATCCCTCTTTCCAGTGCCTCCCCCAGCATGTGGCACCTACGTAACAGTGGGGTTCATGCAACTGCTCCCCTCTTCCTGGTGTCTTGCTTCATAGGTCTCTTCTTGATGCTTTTCTGAAAAGGTTGTGGACAGATGACGAGGCGTGCAAAAATACGACGGAATCTTTAAAATGCTTGATTTCCATTCAGTATCCAGTTACCATCTTGCCACATTTATTTGTATGTATCTTTTGTGTGTGTGCGCGCGCTTTTGAGTTCTAAACTTGCATTTCACTGTGCCAGGATAGTGATTTCCAAAAGAAAAAAAAAATTTTTTGTAGGTTTTCCTAATGGAGGGGGTTGTTATTTTGGCATCTGGCCATGGTAATGATTACACTTAGGCAAATAAAAGGAATTTGGCATGAACTGAAAAAAAGCTGTGACTAAGAAAACTTCAGTAACAATGAGCAATTGAAAGCAGTAGGTTGTAAAGACCAGAAAGGAAATTTGCTGGAAAAAGGAAAACAAAGATGCTAGCTTTCCAAGGAGACTTAGGTAAATAATAGAACTAAATTGTAGACTAAATAAGTATTATGTAAAATGCTTGAAGAGAAATCCTAGTTTCAGCAGCAATTACACATTTTAATATGTTATTTGTAAGATAATGGAGATGGTTAGGGCAGGTTTCTGATTTTATATTCTGTTTTAAATTCAGTCTTTATTTGATATAATTTTTAAACCAGGCAGAAACAGAAACTAAAGAACAGAACAGCAGTTTTTTGTAGAAGTCTATTCTTTGTGAGTCTCTGTGACCAACTGTGTATTGATGCCTATGGTTTTGCTGTTGAAGAAATCGTCAATCAGTCATTATGATACAAAGCTGGATGTACTTCAGCCTTATATACTGACTACTGCGGGCCAAAATATTGATAGATTTATTTTCTAAGGTCATGTGTTATAGAAGTTAACTGACAGTTCAATAACTCAGCAGCCTCCTTGAATATAGCTTCTTTATATTATCTTGTTTTCTTGAAGCAAAATGGAAGGGGGAAAACCCAGCTGAGATGCAGTTTCAGAGAGCTTTTCTGCATTTTTCAGGAAATATCCCAGTGAAGTGTGTTATAAAGTTGAACAATAGAATACCTCATCAGTTTATCAGTTCTTGGCTCTGCCATTGTTTGTGGCAAATTTGGGTACAGTATAAAGTAAATTTTCCAGCTTGTCACAATTCTGGAAAAAAAGTATAATTAATACTTTGAATTTAACTGAAAATGTGTGCATACAGGTATCTATTCTAGCTGCATTGCACAGCTGTGTACATCTCTCCATTTGACACATTATGAAAAAATCTAGGCTTTGAGTCAGATTGCATGTTTTTAGTTCAGAAATCTGAACACATTTTAATTCTGGAAAGTACAAGAAATGTGTGTGACCAAAGATTGTTTAAGCCAAAGCAGTTAGTTTAAAAGATAAGAAAAAACTGTTATCATGATCTTTAACATTTCTGATGTGTTGGACTTTTTTTAAGACTAATGAAAACTAAAGTTCTTGTAAAGTTTCACAAACAGTGATTTATTTTTTTTTCTTTAAAAGATAACAAATCAAAGAGGAGGCTATCAAAAAGCAGGCCCAGAAATACTTCCCATCGGCATGACTCATGATCCTAAATCTCATTCTGTGTCTGATACATCACTGTTTGCTACCCTACATAAGCCTGTGGCTTACTTTCTATTGAAAGAGGAAATAAGACTTTTAAAGCACGAGATAGTAGACCAGACTTTTGCTACATGTATGACAAGACCTCCAGCTGACAGTGTCAGCAGAGGTTTACTGGGAGCTTGGGAGGAGGCTGCCTGCCTGTTAGCACCAAGAAGAACGGCGTGTTTCACGTCTCAGAGCGTGTTGGGAGCACCAGCCCTGAAGAGTCATCCCAGTTCTGTGCTGAGTGTGCTCAGAGATCCACAGAACCAGGGCTTCTTTCTGGATGGAAGAGGTAATGTTTTTCCTGTATTAGGCACTGTGCTGTGGTGTCAGAGGTTTGGGTAATGCTGGAATTATATGATTAAGCAAGAAAAGGAGGGGGAGCCTCTGACTCGCGCTTGTGCCTGTGTCTGCAGGTACGTATTTACATGTGTATGTATATATGAGCCTTTCAATGCGCTCCTGTAAGAAAAGGTTGAAAATCAGAAAGTAAACCAAGATGAACTCCTTTATCTTAAACATAATGAGGTTGTTTGAAATACTCTCATTCTGGAGCTCTGAACACCACTTTAGGAGGCTGCAACCTTCAGACATCTACTGAGTTGCTACTTCTCTTACTGGCTGCCTTTGGTGAAGAATATGTTTCAGTAAGTCATAAAATGGATAAAATCAATTAGTATAGATTCATGCCAAGCTTTTTCCTAAACTGTTTCATATGTTTCTCCAGCCTTAAATGAAGGTTACTTCATACATGCAACAGAATTATACACACAAGATTTTAAAGTGTCATTTAGCAATAATTAGTTTTCATGAAACAATTGAAAGCTGGCAGTTTTCTCAATAACCCTCTCTGGAGACAATCAACTGCTTCACTAGAGCTCAGTCTTTGCTGTGAGGTCATTTTCCTTTCATCTTTTGCTTTACAGGATGAAACAAAAAAATTGAACAATATACAAAACTCTAATGTGAAAAGTTACAAAGTGAAGAATACACCTGGATTATAGGAAAGGGTGTTAGTTTCATGTTAAAAATGTAATTGATTTCTAATTATCCAAAACACTGTTTTCAGAAAAGGCCATTTTGACTATTTCACTTACAATTGTGTTTTGTATGAAGGTTAAACTCAAATCTTACTGCACTATCAGTTTTCCCATACTTGATATTATTGTATATACAGGGGTATATAGATAAAGAAAACATTTGTTCCAAATATTTGGGTTGAAATTATGATATACGCCCCACAATAAAATAGTAGGAGGTCTGTGAAAGGAGTTAAAGGACTGTTCTTGAAAAAGGAAATTGCATCTTGATCATCTGTTAGTCTTTATCACAGAAGAGAGAGGAAAAAGTCAGAGGGCTTTGCTGGATCCAGGCTATGATCCTCCACAGCTGAGCCACTGGTCACTGGGAGACTATGAAGATCCCGGGGAGAGNTTTTTTCCCCCCCCCCCGTGAAATATTTGAGAACCTTGTTTTGGAGTGGAATGTTGAAATGTTGGCATTCTTTCAACAAATGTTTTTTGTTTACTAGCTAGCCCTTACAGGATTTTTGCATTAAGAATAGTAAGATGGTAAAAGGGACATCAACATGCAGGTTTATTGCTATGCAGGCAATGTGCACTTGGGGCTAAAATATTAATTAGGAATGTGATGAATTAGGAGCCATTAGGAAGGTGCTTGTACAGTAAAGATAAGTGCTGACATGTTGTTACTTGACTCATAAATACATTTTCACCTGGACTAACCTGTATAGAACAGGTCACCTTATCTTAGAGAGGATTCTGTGGGTTTAAAGGGTATTTCAGAAAAGAATGATGACAATGAATAATGGCACAGGAAAGCTCTTGTATGAAGTGAAAAGTGAGTACCTTAGAAATAAGACTCAAAGGTGGCATAAAAGTATAAAAAGCACAGAATAGTGGCAACCAAGTTTATGAGGAGCCTCTATTTGAACACTTGTAGAATTTATAAATGGAGATGTTTAACATTAGAAAATAAATACTCTTTGCCTTTACAGCAAAGTTCTATGGGGTATTGTTAGCAAAATTCATACAGTTGCATCTTGGCCATTTATATGGATAAGGAAAAATATCTCAAGTTTAGTGCTAGGAAAGAGCTTAAAAAGAGTTATTTCATTATTTCCTTTAGTGTATTTCAGAATCAGGTAGGATTGTGGTAGGATCAGATCCACTGACTTCTACGTATACATGCACATTTCATAAATGCCTCCTCCTCCACAGGAAATATAAGTGCAGTAAAATTTAAAACATTCCACTACCCCACCCCTCCCCAAAACTAGCACAGTGAACCTCAGGAGACACCTTGTTTTTGTCGACTTTTATTGAGAGAGAGGAGAAATTTCTCAGGGAACTCAGAGCTGGGTTTTGTCCTGGAGGGAAGCAGTTAACTCACTCCAGGATAAAGCCATCCTTTCTTCCAGCCCAGCAGAGAAAGGTCTCCTGGCTGTAGTGGTAGAAATGGAGTATGATTTCTTCTCTTTCACAGTACCTTTGGACAGAAGATTGGGGGGAAAAAAAAAGGAGATGAAAGTTCATGGCAGACCCTTTGCAAAAATGCACAGATCGGGGGGGAAAACTTTCTTAAGGCAACTGGTATCAAACAATAACAACAAACAGTCCCAGGGAGGCCTGAGATGCATGAGGAAAACAATCTGTATGTCTTCTGAATGAAAATGTATAATGTCCCATTAATATTGTGTCCTTCTTAGAACAATAGAAAGGGGAATGTGTTTACTTTCCCTGCATAATTACATGGAAAATGCTAGGATTTTCCACAGCCATTTTTTTTTTTTTTATCTTTGGTACATTTATTGCATGGACTGTTTATATGGTATGCATGAAATTCCAGCGCATTGTTCTTTTTTATTCTCAAATTGATTTGTTTTCTCAGCAAAGCCGGGATTGACAACAGTGACTTGTCATCCATTTGAAAGTCCTTTCTAATTTCATGACAGATTTTGTTTCCCTTTGATTAAAATATATTTTAAAACATACTTTCACTTGGACTTCTGTATGTGTTCCAGCTGCCATTTCTTGTTTCACCAGCTTGCTGAGTCTATTTTTTATTGGAAATTAATTCTATCAACACCTATCACATAGTTAAAAAGCAAACCAAAAGAGAATCTAACTTACCTGAGTGCATAAACCTAGAAGAACACCTACTGCTGAGAACCAAATAATAGCTGTACTTCCGAAACACAAGTAAATGAATTTCTCTGTTCCCAGACTCCTATGTGTATCACTGGGACAGCTGGAACTCAAAGCTTCTGATTCCATCAAAAATTGGGTTTTGTTTGCAAAGCAGATAGTTTTTCTATTGCAAAATGATATCACCTTCTATTCTAGCTGTTGTGATCTGAAAAAAAATTAGTTATTATGGCTCCAAACAAACATTTTTATCTCACAGTCCACCTCCACGGACATAGAGTTTTACAGTTGGAATCCAGCAATTGTTTTGGCCTGTGACCCGTTGCTTTCCTTTCCTTTATTTTTCCTTCTGGCAGAGGCCAGCAGTAACATCTGTTGGAGTTAAGATGTACTGCAGCGACTTTCCTGATATGAGAGCCCTGTAGCATATTGGCTATGCAGAAGTAAGGCGACAGGCTTTTCTGTCTACATGATCTATAACACTAGGCTGCTAATTCAAGAAGACTGAACTATTTTTGGAGGTTACCAAATGACTCAGAAAAAAGAAGCAATTGTATAAGAGACTCAAAACTGAAAATTCAGATTATCTCGCCATTAAAAAACCTGAAAGAAATCAAGCTAATTTCAGTTCGGCTGGAGGGAGTAGACTTCTTTAACAGCACCCCATGTCAATTTAAAGCATGTTCCTGAATATAGAACCTTTGCTATCATAAGCCACAGATGCTTTAAAAACTAAACAACCCCTTCCCCCTCTACTGATGACAAACGTGAATTTTAGTGCAAGAGACTTAAGCTACTGTTTGATGTTGACTGCATTGCACCTAGAGTTTTAAATCCCATTATAAAATGCTTATTTGATGAAATGAGGAGTTTAATAGTATGCTTGTATAGTTGACAATCAAAACAAGATCAGTAGTGTTTTCACTGAGTAGGAAAAATGACGAAAATTATGATGACTGACTGTGTACTAAGTGTCAGCTCTGTCAGGATCATGGGCTTGAGATAAAAGTTTTAATATAATATTTCTCAAACCTTATTGATTGTCCCTACTTAAAATTCACAGGTTTCCCTCATAATGCTTCAGGAATATTGCAAATGTCACTACAAACTCAACACCTGGAAAGTTTTGCATTTGATTAAACCCCCCCCCCAACAAAAAACGACCGCAGTATTTACTCTTAAAAATGGAGACAACCAAATAGCCTTAATATTTCATCAGTTATCTGTGGCAGTTTATTTGGTGCACTGCATGAGGTTAAGATAATACATAACAGGAAACAAGCAATTTCAAAACTTAGCCACTGTTGCATAACACTCCTGTAAAGATGCGTGGCAAAAATTAGGCTCAGGTGAAATCAGTGGCATAATTTGCACTGGTTGAGTAGACAGGTGGAAATTTTCCTGCTGTGTTGGATTTTTCAGGTTGATATGGTAGAGCTCCTTACAGTTTCTGTGCTGGAATCGAGGTGCTAGAGAAAGCAAAGCTTGTGGGGCTGTGGGGAAGGGACAGAACTGTGACAGTTTTTAGAGCCAGTCTCAGTGCGTGTATCTCATATTTGTGATACCTACAGATGGAGAAAACTCTGCTCCTGAAGGGGAAACAAATTCAGTTCCACTGTGGTATTTTTCTGCTTGGCTTTCCAACTCTAATGAATGAAAATTCATCTGGAGAAACACTAATTGGGTTTGACACCACAAACACGCAAGTAATGGGAGCAGGTTTCTCAGCCAGGCAATCTGATGATCTAACAAGCTGACTCAATGAGAATAGCTAGTTTAAGGTCTTGTGACATTATTCATTAGTTTTCTAACACTTATCTTTACAGTACACTTCACAATTTGAGGTTGTATCTCCTTCTCCAGCTATAAGCTCTGTTCTTTTATACCCAACATAATGCTTCTTGCTAATTCGTTGACAATCATCAGCAAAAAAATATCACTCCCCGGCGCTTCACCCTTCTCACGGTATCTCTGAGGATGTTCATTTCACATCGACGTCAGTGGCAAGGTGACCAGATGAGTTGCTCAAGAAGGTGTCAGTAAGTATTGATAAATGGATCTCTGGGAAATTTCTCAATGCTGAAATTAGTTTTCTGCAAGAGAACTGGTCGAATATTATTGTATTTCCAAGAATGGTCAAACTGCAGGACTGTAACAGTTGATTAGCCAGAGCAAGTATCAAAATCCTGTGATCAGTGAGTTCTTTGTTCATGCCAGTGCAGGAATCTGAAAAAGGCAAAAGGGGGAGAAAGTTTGTAGTTTTGTGCTGTATAGATAAGCATGGCAAGAAAAGAATAATACAACTAATGTGTGTGTCTGCAAATAACACCAGACATGTTTAGATATCATTAGGATTGCAGCAAAGCATCCTCTGTATCTCGTCAGACTTTAAAATCATCTTGTGATTATTCTTACTGCTTTTTGTGATATTCTTATCCTGTGAAAAATTCTTATTAAAATTAAGTATGCTTCTTTCATGTCAATCTAAAATAAAACTCATTTGCTATCACAGAATAACTGCATTGAACTGAAAGGGTAAATATTAGCTTTAGTTGCAGGAACACAGGAGCTGCAGAGAGAAAATGTGCTGTGCCACTCCTTAGCTCATCAAAAAAGTGTAATTTGGATGGAAAAGTATTTTGTATGCATAAATAAAAATCAACAAGCACAATGCATCTAACTATTTGTCTTGGCAGTTTCACACGTTTCTTCTTTTTTAATGAATCAGTACATGAATGTAAATATCAATTGCCATTTTCGAAAAGTGGAAAGTTTCAACCGCTATTTTTGGTCACTTACTGTACAAATAAACACTTTGAATATCATAGGAAAAGCTGTTCATAAATGGAGCATTTCTCAGTTTAGAGATACTTTGTCCCATACTGCTTTTATTTAGGCCATACATATAAATAGAAATCAGCTGCTAAAAATGAATTTACTCTGCTAAATCATACTGTTTCATTTTGCTACACATCTAATCCTGGCAAGGCTAAATAATAGTTAATAGGCAGTCTGTAAGATCTTATAAGATGACATTTGGAAATCCTGCAGTCATATTAGTCATTAGCCATGGCAATATTCTGCCATAAGGCAATGAGTCAGTCGATTGATTAGAGAACCTCATCATGTTATACCCTCCAGCATGAATATGGAGAGAGGGAAAGGAAAATGAGAAAGAAGAGTGCACAGGACACAGGACAGGAATGTGGAGGAATAGAAGGGCAAAGAAAGTCTGAAATTGTTCAGTTTTTAGAGGTAAAAGGTAATGGAGGAGAGGCAAACAGCATAAATCATAAGTCTTGAGAACACACAAGGTGTGACACCGTCATGCTTTGTGAGTGAAGCCCTATATCACTGGAAAATTTACTTTTTCTTACATTCTTGGCATGGCATCTTGCTCTAGACATGAGGCAGCTGTTGGCTGCCTTCCTTACAGGTGTTCAATTAAAGTCATGGAGAAGACTGGCATTGAAACACTGTCTGCTTTTAATTCTGGCCATTTTCTCAAGGCATGTGTAGATATTTATGGCTTTACCAGCTATCATCAGGTTTGCTGAGGAGCATCAGCAAAACAAACAAGAGTGCACAGAAACTGACCAAAGACCTACAGGGGCACTGGACAAATGCTCACCCTTAAAAAAAAAATTGCTGGGCACTGCAATTGAAAGAAAAGAGCTTTGCTGTTCAGGGGTTTGCGATGCTTTTACTGGTGGCTGCGCTATGACTCCCCTGCTGCTGTTTGGGAAATTAGCACGACACTTTTGGCTGTGATGCTCAGGTATGCAAGGCCGGGCACCTGCCCCAACCTTGCAGTCAAGATTAAAATCTGCCAGCTCCTGGGAGAACAAAGTACACAGAAAATACAGTTTATTTTAAAAGTATTGTCCAAATAGTAAGAATGATAGACACAACTAAGTAAAGCTAAGATTTTACTACAGCACTTATAATTTTTTTTTTAAGAATTCACATCCTTATTGTGTGCTATTCTCCATAGCGGGGTATGATGATTTAAGGTCCTTATTTGCAGTATTTCCAAATGTCTGTGTCTGTCTTGATTTGTGCTGAATTACATTCATGCCGGTCCTCAAGCAATGTGCAGTTTTATTAAAAAATGCAAAGCTTTGTAACTTTACTCCTGCAGATTTAGTGCCATTAGTCCAATATACTTGGATAAACAGTCAGAGGTGCTTGTGCCTTTAATGCAGGGGGGTTGATATTAACATGTTCTCCATGAAGGCACTGTCTTTTATGGTATTCACTGGCTTTCTTGGTTTGCAAGGCTCATCTCTTTTCTGAAGCATTTCAGGAAAGAGGTTCCCAGTTTTGTTTGCGTTTATAGAAAAGGTATTACAGCTATAATAAGGGAAAAGCTGATTTGTTGGCTTTTTTTTTTCCTTCTTTTCTAAGTATTCTGATTTGTATGAAAATACTCTGCGTGTGATAAACATTTACTACAACAAGTTTATAAATCAAAATGAATGACTTATTGTTTGCGTGTTTAAAAACTGTGTTAATCAATATGAAACATTTCAAAAAAATACATACAGATGATATTATTGGCAAACAGGATTGCTGCCAAGATCAATGTAAAATTCCCATCATCTTCAATGAGAGTATTTTCAGTAGGAGGTTACATTTTTGCAGACTGCCATGAAAGAAATTCATAATGATGGATAGTACTTTCCACAGAATTACAACAGTCAAAAGAAAGATCACAAGGTGTGAAGAATAAACAAAGGCACCAGGAGATGGGTTAAATTCCTCAAAACGATCAATTCACTAAAAGGTAGAATCAGGATCAGAGCCCTGATATTTGAAGTCTAGACCTGGCTTCCGCTTAATGATGTTGCTTCACATGCAGCTCTCCTGGCTGATGTGCGGGTCGTCTTTCACGGGCTGTGGAGATCTCATATAGCGTGTAACAACAAAATCAATTGTAAGAACAAGCTTCAGCAGATTACTTCGCACTGCCACTCATTACTTTTCATAGTGACATCTCGCCTTTCTCCATGCCCTGTCCCCAGGCTCCTGAGGCACTTCCCTTCTCTGTCCCTCACCTCTGCAAGCCATGAAGCTCTCCTGACTCAGGCACAAAGGACAAGATGGGAAGAAGGCTTCATGCCTCACATGCTCATATAAGCAGTGGATCACAAGGCCATGTAATAGAGTTACAGATTTGAAAGAAGAGTTCTGTTTGCCATCCCTGTCTTTTCAAATTGTTTAATAAATCTTTTCTTCTTCATAAAAAAATTTGAGGGCTTATGTCTAACTTGTCTTTGGGGAAATATGGTGATATAAACACATTTAATTATCTTAAACAGCTAGAATTTCATGACATAAATATTACAATAAACAAAAATATTGTTGAAACCTACAAAGCATAGAGATAATGCCATACGCCATTAAAACATATTTATCTTAATTGTCATATTAATCAGTTGATCCTGTGGGCTGTAAACTTATCACTAGTTTTGTCTGCACTAAGAATAGACCACAAAATTGTAACTGCAAATCCTTGTGCCAATTAATAGGTAAAATTAGGTGTATCATCAGTCACACATATGACTAATTTTACCTATTCTGACATTATTATGAACATTATCCAGTTGTTTTATAATCTTTGTATAAAGATTAGCTCAACTTTTTTATGTTTGTGTCTTACTCTGTGATGCTTCATTTCTTTTGTGTAAGTGCTATTACTAATAGTTAGTACATGAAGAAGTCTAAGGACTACACTGGTTTCTTTAGAGTACAATTATTCCTAGATAGGTGTCTAACATAAGAACTATTTTGCATGGAAACAATCATTAAAGTTAGCAGATACTGTGGTTCATTATTCACTATATTTTAAGGAAGATTATCTGCAATATAAACCATCAGCAAATAAAAGAGAAGTTGGGGTTGTGGTCCAACTTTTCAAGAGCGTATATGACATCTCTTATGCCATTCAAAGGACTTTTTGAGTGCTTCTGAAATTTCTTTATGGACATGTAAAGGTTGAGTGAGGACCATAATCTGGACCCTTGCAAAAGCCTGACACTCTCTGCCCAAAATGTCAGGAGGCTTTGAATATAAAGTTACATATCCTATAGATATCTTAGTCCAGCATTCTTGACCTCAGAGTCAGCAAAAGAGGATGAACTGCAACAGCCTCAGAAAGCAGATGAATCTTTAGAAAAACAGATTTCAGGAAGACTCTATCTATTTACACAGAGCAGCTGTACAACATCCGAGGACAAATGGTGAATCCCTGAATTACATGTTTATTAAAGCTGGAATAGCCCAGAAGTTGCCTTCCTTTTTCTGTATTGCTAAGCAAAGGAACTTTATTTGAATCAGAAAAGTAATGTTATTCTGAGACCTACTTTTTTTCTGCATCTGTGTCTCTTTCTTCCTCATCTGCTACTTGTTAAATTTCTGCCAAGAGCCTGCCTGCCCTCTAAAGCTCAGCTTCTAGCTACAGATTTAAAGAAATAATAGGAGTGGTTTATACTTTTTGCTTCATCATATACTCCTAATAACATTTTGTTACATGCCCAGCATGCAAGACAACATTAAGAGAGTGGAAGGACTGATTTTGGATTAATCCAAGTTTGGTTTTTGTTTTTAAACCACAGAACTTTCTCTGATGTTAGGGAGTTTCATAATTCAAATAAGTGAAATTGATGATGAGCAGCCTTGGAATGAGATCTTAAATGAAGACAGTGGGATGACCATAAAGCTTACTTTGTGGATCTTGGATCAGACCCTGAGAAAATTTCAACTTATTTGCTGTGTACGACCATACCAAACTATAACAAAGTATAGTTACCAACCCTCAGAATTTTCACAAGGCTGAAGCTACATTTTGTCATTGTGTTGTACTGAACTTTCAGGGAATTATTTAATGTAATGTGTCTCTGGGGCTTTCCATGACACTGGAAACTGATTAGACATTTAAAGCATATGGTATTAAAAAGAGAATACGGCATTTGAAAGCGAACAGGCTTTTCTCACAACAAAGCAAATTTTCTTTTCTGTTTCAGCAACAGAGAAGCAGTAGGAGTTAATAAAAAGGCAATATATAGGTAAATGGCTCTGGCAAATGAGTCTTCATCTTTCTAGGTGTCCCATGCTTGGTTTAAATGAATGTGTCAATCATAGCTGGATATCCATCAGTTCAGTCATGACAGGATAGACTTTTGTCCCATTTGGGACTATATTCCTTCTATGTATTTGCATTGATATGACTCCTGCTTTACTAACTGAGGAGAGGCATAAAAAAGAAACTTCCTTGGAATAGCAGGAAATAAATTTTTTATATGCACAGGTTCCCCATAATCTTAAGGTCAAGTTTACTAGCCAGCAAATGGACTAGGAGTAGCCATACTTTTTAATTAACCCATTCTTTCTCCCTGTGACTGTCAGTAAATTTACCTTTGCCTGCAGGAATCCAATTTATGTTGGCAATATAGGCATTGAGACATGTACAGCTTGTGCAGACTGCAGCCTGTATCAGTGCTTAGTGAGCTCTGAATTTCATTGATAGGCTGCTCAGTGCCCCCACAATATCTTTCAAAGTCTTCTAGGCTCTGGTTTATTGTATTACCTTTGTCAGTCTAAAGTGCAGTCATTTATATTTGTCACAACTGCCCTTCATCAGGTTTGGTGCTGGTGCAACCTTGGGCTTTTTTATCTTGTCTTTTTTTTTTTTATATCAGAGGAATCCAGCATTTTGAATAATTAAAACCACATAAAGAGTTGATCTCCATGATACAGCACACCACACTAAATGTCTTATGTAAAAACCAAGTATTTTTACTTATACCATCTCATTTGCTTGAACTACATTAAGAAATTTTCATCATAAAAAGTTAAAGATTATAAGAATAGCCATTATTATCCTGTTTACTATATGCAGCTAATATAGAGATATTTAGCTTTCTCCTGAGGAATGGTTTGATTTGTATTTGTTTTCAATTAAATTTGCATATGCCACTTTAAAGAGAAAGATACTTTACTTATCTCTATTTGCTTTCACTGAGGAGGGAATAAAAGTTCCATACTTCTCCCCCTTTGCTGCTTCACTGCAGGAGAGCCTTCTATTGTGCATCATAAAGAGACTGGGAAGCTGGGTAATTAATCATGGGCTTTTATGTAATAGAAAGTTTAAAATTCATTAGCTTTATATCAGAGCGAGTGTTATGAGGGAGAACATGTTGTGAATGAGAGGGAGAGCCTTATAATTACGGAAGTGTGTAAATAATAATGAAAGTCATTAGTGCCATTCAGTTTCTAAGAATGTCATAATGTAATTGGAGCATTAAAGTGAAATTTGCAATGACAAACATTAACGATACAAAAGAGAGAAAATGTGGTTATCTTTAGTTTGACAGATAATGTCAGCTTTCTTGTAAGGCCCAGATGGTGCACAGGAAAATGTTATGAACAGTTTTATTTTAATATTTTTATGATGTGATATTTGGGAATACAATGTCACAAACACACACGGAGGTTTACATTTGTGAACCAATAGTGCCTTTCAGAGTACAGAGTCCAGTGCTGAGTGATTGAAGCAATATATAGGGAAAGTCTTGTCATTGATGCAAGATGGTTGTTGCAATGCAGGTGAGTTGCAGTGTAGCACAGTATTATGTGGCAGTGAAGTTTTCTGCCTGTCTCTCTCTGGATATGCACTTTGAATCTCTCTTTCCTTAAAAAAAATATTAAATAAAAAAAGAAACAAAAAAAAAATAAGAAGAGAGGGGGAGGGAGAAAAGGAAGAAAATGATTTAACAATTATGCAGGAAATTATATGATGCTAAAATTGTACCATGTTCTTCTCTTTCAATGAAGGGACTTTCTACAGTTACTGCACATTGCAAAGGCTATAATTTTAGGGTGTGAAAAAATGTAGATTCCAAACAAAGGAAAATTTAAATATGTCTCGTGGATAAGGCAAGGCGAAACAAAAAGAAGACAGCTGGAGAAAATTTGAAGGAACAGTATTATTTTAAGGGCAGTGACACAGAAATAACTATGCTTAAGACTCCAAGACCTGAAAGGTCCAAGACCTTAAAATGTTGGAAACTTGAGTATCTGTCTTTGCATTCTGTCCTTGAAGTACAGCATTGTGGGACTTCCCGTTGCCCCTGTAAAGATGGACTCATCTTTACATAAGTAGTCATTAATTCATTCTTTACTGTCTCTTTTCTGCACCTCAGTAGCCAACACAAAAGCTGATGCCAAAATGTTAAAGATGTAACACTTCAAATTGTTAAATTAATGCTAATTAAACTCATATTTGGTTGAGAGTTTTAAGAAAAGGAACACTGGTCCCAAATGAGTGAAAGTGAAGCGGTGAGGGTGACTACCTCAGTAGGATTTTAATCCATGGCTCCTTGAAAAACCTCTAAGACTCCCAGTTGTATGACAAAGGCCACACTTTATAATCATTGACCGAACTTGAGAGGGTTTTCCAATGACTTTGCAGGAATTATTCTCTGCTTACTGTAGGGCTGCTGCTACTGTTGGGATCCTTGAGTAGGATGGTTCAGAGTCACACTGACTATGTTAAACTCTGGTCACATCTGTGCCTTTTCTGGTCTTTTTTACTGAGGAAGAACAAAACTAAAGTGATGATGCATAAGCTGTAAAGAGAGGCTGCCTCCAGTAATTTGTAAAGGGCAGGTTTTGAAATGTGTGATTTAGCACAGGTTGGAATTTTTTTGTTTGGTTTGATTTGTTTAGTTTTGTTCGGTTGGCTTTTTTTTGTTTGTTTGTTTTTTTCAGGTTGCTGCTGTTCTTTGGCACATCTACACATTTGTTTTGCACGTAAAGCACAACACCGCCTTAAAGGGGGCAAATACTTAATCTCACGTGGAAGGTGAGGGAACTGATCTGCCAGCAAAATAAGTTACTCTCTTAGCTCTCTCTGTAGTGGAGGGTGTCCTCACCTCCTCTTGAACAAGGCTTATGGCCAAGGTTTATTGTTTGCTGCTTCTCTAGCTGGATGACTTAATAAAGGTGGCCAGTGTGCAGTGAGGTAGGGTGGAACATACCCAGGTTACATAGACACTGTGGCCAGGATCCTTCCTAGAGATTCTGATGTGAGAAGTTAAATACTGTTCTTAAAAATTTTAAAGGAAAACCTAAAAATGGTTTGTGGTTGAAGAGTGTCAACATAGTAGAGTAGTATCAAGTTAATTGTGAAAAATACCTGCAAGGTAGGTCTAGGTCTCATGTAAATGGGAACCCTCTCTTAAACTTTTACATTCAAAACATGCAATTCAGAGAAGACCAGACCTTCTAGAAGCAAAAGTTAAGAGGGCAACATTTTCAAAAGGAAAAGTTGGTAGTTAGTGAGTAGTCAGAGTTACAGGGGCTGATTGGCAGAGCAAATGTTCCTTTTTTCACCTCCAAATCATTTGCCAGCTTAATTCTCTAGGTTTTCATATGGTATCCAACCTACAGCTGGGGTATTGCTTTTCTCTAAAATACACTTGCTTTTGAGTGTTGTTAAACCAAGCCTGTAACTGCATAAGCATATTTTACTGCTATTCTTTATATTGGTTTGGCATGTTTTCTAGAAAGTAAGTGGGGATTCCTCTTGAGATCACTTTTTTTCTTCTTTCCCCCATTCTGTCATTACCTTGATCCACTTGCTCACCCATGAAGTTCCCTAGTCCCCTGACATTCCTTCTTCCAGGACACCTTAAGGGCAGATGTAGGTCTGGAGACATTTTAGGAGTGAGAGAGGCACCATGTACCTGTGTTGAAAGCCTGTATTACCCACATCTTACTGTGGTAGCTGAAAATTGTCACAAAATCTTGTCTTCCGGCCAGGTGTGCTGGGAGGAAAGTTATGCTTTTATACTTTGTTTTAGACAAAGGGCTGCAATACAGACTTTTCTTGGTATGATCTTGATGGGAAACTGTTTTGTGCTAGTGAAGTTGTTTGTGATTCTTATGGCTCCTATGCCAAGGACTGTAACTACTCTCCTGCAGATGCTGTGTTTGTCATATGTCCCCTTAGAGCCACTCATACTTGTGAGCCAAGCAGTTCCTGGGCTCTTAGGTGACCCTGAGCCACTGGATTATTAAAGCCCATAAATCCTATTGAAATACTTTGGAATTTCCTCAGCCTGATTTCTTCCCTACAGTACTCTAATATGTGCAGGTAGTGCACATTCCCCACAATGAATCACACATCTCAAGATAACCAGCTCACTGCATTCCCTGTCTGGGACTCTCCTCCTCTTTGTCTCACCATTTTCTCTCTAGCCCATCCTAACACTACAGCTCACAACATTCTTGCTGACCCTCTCTTCTTGCTGCTTTTTCTCTTACTCACCACTTCATGTTTCGTAGCTTTGTCCCATCATGCACACCACACATATATATTATAAAAGAAATGTTATTTTAAGTTTCTGTGTTCCTGTCCAGAGCAACTGAGACCTGCCCACTGCCTGAATCTCTCAACCCTTCACAGCTCTTTCAATGTTGTCAGCAATATGACCAAGTCAGAAGGATACCAGGCTGAGGTCTCTGTGTGGCCTCCTGATAACTTTGGAACATCCTTTTTGGAGCTGCCAGCCACCCTTTAGCCCATGAAACAGTCCACTGCCCCTCCAACACTGTGACCTCAAAGTCTCCCAGTCCTCCTGCCCGTAAACATACATTAAAGCCTACAACAGGGAAAACCATTTGCATCAAATTCTAGCTGTCAAAGCCAGAGTTAAAAATTCCTACCCCTCTTCTTCTGAAAGTCATAGCTGAGAAGGAGCTACAGTTTCTGTCTTAGGGGGGATCAGCCATCTTTTTCTTGCGGGATGAGAAACTCCACACTGGAATATCCTTTTCAAGATACACAGATATGGCACATCAAACACTTTGGGATTTCTAAAAGAAACTAAGAGAGGATTTGAAATGTCAAACACAAAGAAATGATGCTTTGCTTTCAGTGGGAAAAAAAAGCTTCCTCAGCCCCTCTAGCAACAGATTATATTTTAAAGGGTTGTTCATTGATCTTCCTCCAAAGAGAAGGTCTGAGATTTAGCTACCTGATCTTAATCCTAATGAAATCCGTTGCAAAATTCTTACTGACTTCACTGGGAAGAGCATAAAGCTTCATTATTTATCAAATCTGATCTACGAGTCCATGCTTTACACAAATTGCTTGGTTAATTTTCCTTTACTTGAGATATTGTAGCTGGAAAAATATTTCAGCTCTTCCCAAGGAGTATTTAAAACTGGAGCAATTTGGCTATATTTACATTTTGTAAAGTGCCATTTTAAATAGAAGTGCAGTATTTTTAAGTCTGTCTGCAAATTATGCATGATTAATTTGTTTGTAACATGTAGGACATAAAGATGGAAAAAAGTTTAAAAATAAATTTAAAACCCACCAAACTGATCTCTTTTACAGAAGATTATGATAAAATACATCCACAGTTAGCTTATCATATTGTTGTGCCTCAAACTGAACCATAACTCCAAAACACAAATAGACTTTAGGAGTTTTTTCACTGAAAAATGACTAGAAGCACCAGAAATGTTCAACCAGTCGTGCCAGCTTTTATTAATGTATTTAGTAACACTACATGCCTTCTCTCACAGGAATTTCCTGTGATTGCACACCTGCAAGAAGCTCTGTATGATTTTCTGACATGTCATACATTCAATCTGACACCAGTTTTTGAGAGCCCACTAAAGTTTTCTTGATTTCTAAAAGGAACTGAGATATCATAGTTAGAAAGTGTCCTCACAGGGAACAGGTAATATAATCTGTTGTCATGCTTTGAAAGTACCTTGAGCTGAAGTGTTTGGTGTTGTCTGCAGGAATTTTTGTGTATGTGTAGTGCACACATGCTTCACCACTATACGGTGGTCCTATCGCCCAAGGGCACTTGGCAATCCCAGAGTCCTAGAAAGCATGTGCTGCTGGTTAATTAAATGCTGTACTCAAGAAAGTATTTGTAGAAGCAGGTCTTGTGTCTTTTTTTTTCCTAATTACCCTTGAAATTTGGCTATTTAACAAACAAAAATGTGTCAGAGGTCTGAAGAGTTTATCAAATTCTGTCTCTGCTTAAACACAAAACTGCTGACTTTGATGAGGCTTAAAAGGACAGTTATCCCTGTGCATGTTTACAAATTAGGACAGGCAGTACGAAGTCATTGCTGTGGTTTATCACCTCTTCATTGTGCAATGATTATGATTTTTCTTTCTGCAAAGAAAAGTCCTGAAGGAGGTGATGTAGGCTGCATATTCTGTCAGGTTAGTATCTGAACAAGAAGGTCTCAGGTGACTTTTAACAAAGGGAGGCAATTTCACTTATTTACACATGCTGTATTTGATGTTGCTCACCATTCTGAGTTGAAATACTGCTTACATGATACTGGAGTGATAATGGGGTTTTTTCCCCTATGATTTCTTGGTGTTGCTCTAGCTGGCATCTCTTTGCATTTGATCACTTGCCCCAACCACATCCTGCCACATATGAGAAGGTAGAGCAAACTGCCAGACTACAGCTTGGATTAATTTTTATCTATTTACAGATCTGACGCATAGTTTCGGCGCTTCCCACTCTGAAGACACTCCAGTATCTCAGCGGTGGGAGACAAGCTGTGGACACGTGGCTGTTTTACGTGCTCATTGTGTCTAGTGACTGGAGCAAGGTTCTGAAACATTCACTACCCTCACCCCTCTCCTCCTGGAGGTGAGTTGCAAGTCATTTAGTGAAGGCATGAGTGAGTCCTGCTTTTGTGCCCTGTTGCTGTGTGCATCCTCTCCCCTATCTGGGTATCTTGCATGGGAGGGAAGGAATGATGTGCAGCAGCCAGGTGAGGTCCTGTGCATTTCAGTGCATGTCCAAAATAGCTTTGATAACCATTTTGGAAAATTAACTTTGGTCCACTGTGGAGATGGCTTAAACAACAAATGGCAAAAAGCAAAGAACTGGTCCTTGCTGTAGCACACTAGTACCATTTATAGCCTTTCTGCTGGTCTTTTTGCTTTCACATGGAACTTGCAGCACAGTGTGGGGACATGTTAAAGAATGAATTTAAAAGTAGATGGAGCCACACGCGACCATCCTAGGAGGAAGGCACATCAGGAGGTGCATTAGCAGAACAGGTTTTGGTGTGCCTGGCTGAATGCCTCTGATCACTTGAGGCGTGCACCAAGAGCCGGCTAATGCACACCCTGTTGTGGTTCATCGCTCCCTGTATTCTTCCAGTCTGATTCCATTCAAGAGTCCCCTGTAAAAGCAGGTGTTTGCTTCTGAGGGGAAAGAGGGATTCCAGGGGTGCCAGGATAATACCTACTAAAGCAAACATTTCCCCCCACCTTCCCCCGGCCTTCTGTGTATTTGTCCATATTTACTGGTACACAAGTTCTACTACATTTGTTAATGGTGTCAAACTGTCTTTCATAACTAGGACTTTCTGAAAACACATAATGAAAGGAGTGCATTTTTAACTGTGTATTTTAAATAAGAATTGTCTGTCTGTGGGAGTTAGGTTATTTGTATCACCGTAGACAGAAATGATCGCTGTATTTCATTGGACCTTGCGTCTTTGTACTTATCGACTGTTTAGTTTTCATCCATAGGATTACTAATTGCAGCTAGTACCAGACACTTCTGTCTCCTTTCAGGTTATTGTAATAGAGGGCATTGTACCAGATGCATGGTTATTCACAGACATGCATTTCCAGCAACTGAATTGCTGGATCTGCTCTAAATGATCTATGGCAATTACATTTGGCGTTGTACAGCTATAATTTTACTGCATATTAATAGCCACCTAGCAAAGAGGTAAATGCCCTTTTCTCGGCTGGGTGCGGAATGAATGCCTGGATGTATTCAATTGGGTAAAACGAGGCTCGGGTTTTAAAAGGATAGCAGGGGTTTTCATGTGTTGGAAACGCCTGTGCTCGTGAATTGCCTGTTTCCCTCTGCCTTGATGGTGTGCAGCGAGGCTCCAGAAGAAATATCATCAAGCTAGATCCTAGATAGAGACATGCTGGGCAGGGGAGGGGGAAGGGGATAATGTGTCCCATTTTCAGTGGCTAATCTGCTACCACCCAAAGTCAGCTGCAGTCTTTTTTTT
>VWZF01005531.1:2353240-2432925 GCA_013396755.1 Sclerurus mexicanus | reverse complement strand
CCCCAAAAACAAAACCCAAAGAAGCCACAGCAGAATCTGTCGACATTTGTGTGGCGTGATGTTCTTTGTTGTTGCGATTTTTTTTGGTCTGTTTTTTTTTTTCTTCCAGCATGTGTTTTCTGTCATTTCGTTGGAGTCATTCGCCCCATCCCCCCCACCCTTCCCCGTGGTCTTTTAATTTTTGAGGTCAGGGTGGCTGAAGCATGTGGAGCGGAGAGAGAGGGGAACAGGAGCTACGTGTGGGTCCGGGGCTTGCCTTTATTGCGTGTGATGTGCAATTATTAATAGCGGCTGCAGGATTCCGGCTCTAAGATGCGGTATTTACCAGATGGGGAGGGGACAAGAAAAGGAGAAAGGGGTGTCGCTCATAGTCCGCCGGGGCAGGATGCTGTGGGTGCTGGAGCCGGAGCCTGGCAGGGGACCGCGGAGCGGCAGCGTGGCGGTGGTGACAGCCAGGTAGGGCGGGGAGGGCTGGCCGCGGCTCTCGGCGTGGTGGCCCCGAGCAGGGCGGCGGCTTCCCAAAGTTTCGGCAGAGGCGCTGCCGGAGGGAGCCGGGGCGGGTCGGGGCCGGGCGCGGAGGTGAGGTGGCCGGAGTCCGGGAACAGGGGTAGAGGGTGCTGGGGAAGGCATCTGCGGGGGGAGATCTCCGTCCTCTCTGCCGTCATTTGAGCTAAAACGGATCAAACTCTAAGAAAATCTCAACTTTTAATCGCTTATTTGCGAACAGCATCGAGGGGTCCGCATTCAAAGCCATGTTCGCTGGAGGGCAAGCCTGGGCTGCTCGGACTGGCATTGTTCTTAAGGGTGGCGATTTGAGGGCAAGAGATTTACTTGGTGCTTCCGTAGCAACTCTTTTTGTATGCAGTGGAGGAGGATCCCAGTCCGGGAGTTACAGACATATTGTTAGGTGTCCTGTTTTCCCAAAAAGCAGTTCATGTTACTCCGCTTGGTGTATTCTGCCTACTTGTCTGTGCGTTTCAAACGATACCGCCTGTAAATTTAACCCAGACGTGCTCATCCAGCGCAGCCATTGCGCGGCCTTGTTTAATTGCTGTTATTTATTTTGCCTTCATTTACCGTGTCAACCAGCGGGGGGAACACGCTCAGATTTGGGATCCATTTTTACGTGCTAGGTGTGTCTCTGCGCTTCCAGGTGTGTGCGGTTTCGCTTAAAACTCATCCCGCCGCCGTGTGACATCGCTGTAAATGTGCCGGGAGGGGAAACAAAGGCATTAGAGAGCGGCACAAGTGTCTGTGCATCATCTCTTTGACTTCTCTGCCATTGCAATGCTGAGCCAGATGCATGCCCGGTGCGCCTTCTTCTAAATAGCATATGTACGTTTTAGGCAAGTACAAAGCAATTGAAGCTGGGGGTGATGGGGAGGGGGAAAAAACCCAACAACCCGTGCTGTAAACAGACCTGCAACTTTTCAGTCGTATAATTTAACTGCACGCTGATTTTTTTTGTTTTAGCAGTCTTCGTCACGGATCGAGGCAAGTTTGTGTGCACAATTGGGCTTGCAAATTGCTAATCTCGCACTGACTTTGCCTCTCAGTTCCCAGCTGGGCATGGTTACCTTGAAAGCTGTGGTATCAGCACTGTCAGAGCATGCTCCGGTGGGGAGATCGGGTGTGTTCTATTTTTAATACTATTTAATGAAGATGCTTCTCACTCTGCAATATACGAAGCATAATGGAAGAGCAGAGCGATGATTGGTTATGGATACTGGAAAAGGAAAAATGCAAAGGTAAAAATGGCAATCCCTCAAATATTTCTGTTACATTAATGAAAGAAAATGCAGCTGTGCAGAAAGGTGATTGATTAGCTGATTTAAAGTTGAACAGTTTTGTGGTGCCTAGGAGGATTGTTTTAAAAAAATATTTTAAAAAGTTGCATGAAGCAAACTGTAGGTAGGAGATTATTTTGTGCTACTGATAAATCTGATTCTGTATGGGTATGCTTAAGTTGAAGTGGGATATTCTATTTTAATTCTTTTTAATATTGAAGTGTCTTACCATGAAGTAGTGCTAAGGAACATACTGGGTTTTTTTCTTGAGATAACCGGTTTTAAAGATTAACTATATATATTCTTATTGGTAGCCTCCTGAAGCAGGAGTTTTGAGTTCTTATTCCTTGCAATTAAAAGTTAGTTCAGTTGTTATTAAAAATCATTGTTGCATGCAATGCTTACAGATTGCAAGTGCCTGTAAATCTCTTGCTATTTCTGTGTAAAGGAAAATACCTATAGATAGCTACAGTGTATGCCACTTGGCGAGATGCATGGAGATACTTTTGAAAACTACTCTGTTTAGTTCAGCATATCTGTAGTTATATATATATGTTTATTAGCTGTTTGCAAGAATCCATGCACTTAGAATCATGTAGAGAAACTCGCCTTGATTTAAAGATGTCTTCTATAAAACAACTGTATTTTCTCTCTGTTGCCTGCAGTTTTACAGGATGGTGGTCTAAGAAACAGCTGAGTACCCCTCCTGAAAAGTCCTTTTTCAAGCAATTATTTCTTTCTGCTGTATGCTAGTCCTTTTGACTGTCCCAGGGCTAAGTGTGCAAGTGAGGATTGCTCAGACGAATGTTGCACCGCATCGTACCCATGAAGGAAAAATTACATAAGGGTGATAGAGGAAATGCAAAGAGATTTGAAAAGCAGGTGTAATTATAGCTCTCAGAGAGAGAACAACAATGCAACAATCACTTTGTAACTTCATCCTGCTGGAGTAAAATTGTGGGCCAAATCATGTTTTCCTGATGGTGCTGCTTTTCCTATGGGCTTTACAGGGGCAATTTGCATGATTACAGTAAACTGGACTTGGCCTGATTAATGACTGTTATTAAACAGAATTTCTGGCAGGACATGAAAGAAACCTAAGAAGTTCTAAAATCTGCTGTGCTCTTGGCTTCGTCCCAGGTTATGATTTTTAACAACCAACTTTAAACTTGGAATGAATGAGGGGGGAAAGTACACTAATTCTAGGATGGCTTACTTATGGTCTATCTTGCCTCCTGTAGGCATCAGTCTCACTGCAGTCAATGGGAACTTCGAAATTGGTTCCGTGGTTTTTATCAGTGCTTAGGACAGACACAGAGACGAATATTTACCAGCTGTAAATTGATGTACTTCCGTTGATTTTAAGAACAGTGTAGATTTAAACCAACTGGTGATAAAATCTCTCTGCCTATGGCAAAGATATGTAATTTGCATGGAGTGGTATTACCAGTTTTGATGGCATTAATTTCAGAGTAGGAAAATTATTTTGTCAGACTGGCAAGTCCTTGTTTATAGGAACTACTCACAAATGAGCAGCTTGATCCTGTGAGTGTTCCCATCTTAATTTCTTTGCTTAGTTTTAAAGACAGTTTATAAGGTACGTGATTATTCAAAGGAATTGTTATTCGTTAAGTAATCTTGTTTCAAAAATATCATTAAAGATTGGCCAGCTGAGAAGTAATGTAACTACCATGCAATAAACTTGCAAAATCCAGTTGTCCCCTGCTCATTCATTTACTAGATTTGAAGTTCTGTCTTAATGTTCTCAGCAGGCAGTAAGTCAAAATGGGTCCCTTTTTCTTGTAGAAAATTGAAACATTCATCAAACAAGTAATACGTGGCAAAGACTCTGTACATTCCAATGGAAAGCACTTTATTCTGAAGACTTAAAGTACTGTATATGAATATCTTTGTATCTGTATGGTAACATGCATTTCTAGGACACATTCTGTCTTGATGATAAACTGCAATCAAGGTAAGTTAGATTTTCTCCAATTAAGCTGGGTAAATTGAATTGCAGATAATTTATGCAAACCATCTGAGGTCACACATCTAGTTTTTGACAGTCGTCAAGTGAGACCTATTCCAGTCTCCAGCATTATATAAGTGGGTCACCCCTTGATGATAAGCCTCCCTGATTAATTGCTGGTGTTTGTTTTGTTTTCTAATTTTTCCACTTCATACACGAAATGCTGACTTTCAGAAACATGTAGATGTAAATAAATTTACATGTTTGTTTGTAACTGTTAAAAGATTTCATTTTTACATAATAATTTAATGGTATGCCCTTCTAGCAAGAATGTAACCTCTTAAAAGAGTGCAAAGAATGATTCATGTCTGGTTTGGTTTTGGATTTGTTTTTTTTAATAAATTAAACATGCCCATAAGTTCAGGTAGGCATACTGATTACTCTTTGTGGACCCGATATATTTTTCTTGGTTCTTTCTTAGGAAGGAGACATAAACCCAAATCAGAGTAACAGCTACTATGGTTTGTATGAGTATGCTGGTATGCACATACACAATTTATTAGTGAAATAAAAAACTTTACACTATAGAACTACAATACTTTCTGTTTTAATTAAAATTAGTTTTTTAATAAATAATATCTGTGATGGTTTCTTGTCAAGTCACTTGTTTGCCATTGAAGGTCCAAACTGCTTAGTTAGAGGACTTTACTGCTGCTCAGATGTTTGAGGTAACTCCAGTTTTAGACTGATTTTCTCTCATATGGTGGTTTTAGAGTAGGTAAAGTGGACGATGCGTTGCCAATGACCACACGTAAGAGTGCTCCTTATATACTTCTGTGTTTTTACTTGGCTCATCTTCGTTTGTAAGAAGACAAATCACTTATATTAATACTTACTGTGTGGCATGTCCAAAGTTACAGATGGCGTTAATTCCAGGGGAAGACACTGGAGCTTTGTGTCACTCTTAGGGAGAACGCCCCAAGCAAAGAGTTCCATAATGTCCTGCCACAGCTGCCTTCTTCCAGCTATTAGTAGTGTTGCTGATATTTACTATTTCTTCCTTTTTCATGGTTGTAGTTTCCAGGCTTTTCAGATAATCCATCTTAAGTACACTTCTTTACGGTTCCTTAGAAAAAGGTGCTGTGGAAAAGGTTTACTTTCATTCAAATGCATAATGTTTTAGTCAAATGGTGGAATCTTTAAACCATGTTATATCATTCTAGAGTCCTAAGTAGCTGTTACATGGAAATGTTACATCACTTTTTTCCCCCTTCCCCCCCCCCGCTATTACATCTAAATTCCCTGTTACCCAGAGGAAAAAGAAGACTAAATACAGAGAGAAATACAGAAGCAAGGATTAAACAAAATTGCATTTTACAGGAGTGAGTTCACGATGGCTGTTTAGATGAATTAATTGCTGCTGTGGTAAACATGGTCAAAAGTAATGCTAAACAGGTTGTTCGGTTAATGCTGCAGAAGGTACGAAGTGTGAGAGAGTGATAATGTCATATATCATGACTAAGCTGAAATGCAGAAGGCATAGTTAGTGACAGCTGGGAATTTGAAATTTATGATTTGGATATCCAATAGCTTTCTGAAGCTGGGGATTTGAAGTATTTTCTAGTTACTGGCAATGTATGGAGGCAGTAACCATCTAAGGCGGTTTTTAGGGCAGGCATTCACATAGCATATGCTGAAGTATGTAAGGTGAGAAGTGCATTTTTATAAGTGAAAGAAAATGTTCACAGGGAAATTGGGACACTTACATGCTTCTTCGTCCAAATCAGATGTCTGATCTTGATCTTTTAAGGCCAAGAATCACAGTTAACAAAGAGTAGTACCATGAGAAAGCAAAGTCCTATAAAAGTGTTTTTGTAATTTAATGCTCTCTACTATATTCATAATTTAGTCATAGGCAACACCATGATTTATTTATGAGCTGTTTATACAGCGCCTGTGTTAAAATTCTAGAAAATTAGTAACATCTTCCAACTGATGAAACTGCCTTTTTCCTAAATTGGATGCCTTCAAGTAAAAGGAAAGCTTAAATGGTCAGCTGGATGGTCTTAAAAAAAAAAAAAAACAATTAAAAAAAACCCCTCAACAAATACCCCCACATAATTTCCCCCCCAGTTAAATACTCTTGATTTTTTTGTTTCTCTGTGTTTTTGTCTTCTGTTTGCAATCTCTGCTAGAACATGAAAATCACCTTCTTTCAAGATTCTGTTTATCCCAGTTTGACAGCCACGCAGTAGTGATTTTTACTGGATTCATAAAATCATCAGAGTCAGTTTTATGTTCTAGGATTTGAATGCTGTCATCGAAAGCTTGCCTAAACAGCTAATAATTTCATCAGTAATGAATCCTGTTGATATTTTTTAATTGCCTTATGAGTTGAAGTTTTCTTGTGCCTTCAATACAGAAAGCACTTTGTAAATTTTCATTATTAAATATGAGAGTCAGATTGCGCTACTTTCCTTCACAGGGAGTGCATATGTCATGGTTTTGGTGACCTAAAGAGCTTCTCAATGCATAATCCTATTTTCACTGTGAAGGAAGTTATCACAATTTGTTCCTAAGTAAAGAGGAATGGCAAGGCTTCTCAGTAGAATGAAGCTAAAGAAGATAAACTGCAGTGATTAGAAGCATTTTATAAATACGATGCGATTGTTATTAATTGGTATGGAGTGTTTAACTATATATTCAATTCCTTGGGAAGTTTTACTGGGGAGCAAACTTTAGTGGTGTTGATGCTCTCGTGTGAAATAGGTGTGGCATTCTGTGCTTCTGAAGAGTATACCTGCCTTGTGCTTTTTGGGTGTTTGTGCCATTGAGCTTTATTTGGAATGCTTTGCCCTCCATTGCACAAAAGTAAATCATAAATTGTGATGGTTCAAACTGTACTTTGAGGTTTATCCATTTTCAAGCAACTGTTCCATTTCTAAATACATTGCCATTGGCATAACATTTAGAATAGTTTAAATGAGGTTGCTTAATGCATTATGAAGTATTTGTCACGGAGTCAGAAATGTTTATGGTGTCATAAAAGCTTTAAGAGAAACACATCAAATAAATTGGTCCACTCTAAAGGCTCACTACAGATTTTAATGTAAGCCCGGGAAATGTCTGATAGCTTTATAATTTGTGTACTTTATAAGCCATGAAATCTGAAGTGAGGAGGTCTTGACTTTCATGCTTTCAGTTTTTGTTCCTTTAGAAAAAATCCAGAGCTTTCTCCTACCAAACCAACCCAGCCAACCAAAAACATGAAAACAAAGAAAGTTCTGAACCTGGATCTAAAAGGAAGGCGTAATGAGCGACTTAGGGCATCTTGAAGTGCCGTATTTCATAACACATGCTATCGTGAGGAAACAGTAACAAAACTGCATCTGATTCAGGTGCAGTTTTTGGGGAAGCTTTAACTCAGGAAATGAGCATAAGTTGGAAAACACAATGTATTTACCAGCTTTATGTAATTCAATACACTTTTCCACTGTGATGCAGCAGTCTGTTCTGCATCTGAGCAGCAAAATGGAGTGAACTAATGACAAGAGCTAAGGCAAGCAGCGTAAGAATCCTGTTAGGTAGGAAGACAATTAATTATTACTGAGGTATAATGCAACTTTTGTTTCATCTATGTACTGGTGAAAATGACTGCATTTGAAAGAAGTCCTTGAATGACCTGCTTCTTAAAGGAACCCTCGCAAAATGGGAGCCTGAGATAAGGGACTGATGGGGTAATGAATATAGTGGAGGATTAGTGATTTCTGCTTGTGATTTGAAATCAGGTTATGGGGCATTAGAAGTAGGACAGCAAAGGGAAGTAAGACTTTCAGGAGATATTCCCTGAAAATTAAGTAATTGAAATTTTGGATATCGCAGAGAAAATATATATGTGTATATAGATGTGTAGCCTCTTTTTAGTATCATTTGTTTTATGATTAAAATCATAAAATTCCTTATGGATGTGATGTGGTTCCTGTCTTTGCGTGGTGGATCAGGACAGAGTGACTACTCCTCTGCAATCACACTTAATCCCACAGAATCTGAGGTTACAGGGGTTATAAATGATCTACATCTTCTGAATTTGCTGTTGCAGAATTGCTCCTCTCTGCCACCTGTCTGGCAGGAGAGAAAGGAAGATGAAATTGTTGCCAAAGTCTGAGGGCAGCTCCACAGCAGCACACGCTAGGATGGGACTTGTTAGCCTGGCTTAATGTCAGTGCAAGAAGCTGGCAGGTGAGTCTTAGAGAGGCACACGAGGTCCTGGACTCTCTAGTATGTAGCCAGTTCTTCTATGAGAATAAATTGGTTTCTGTTCTTGATAGTTCTTCTCTTGGCAGGCCGGTACCTCATAAATTAGTCAGGTATTTACTGAAATAGCAAAATGTGCCCTGTGACTACATAAATCCACACCTTTCCATAAAGGGCTTTCTATTAGTGGAGAAGGATTGGTAGAAAAGAGCAGATGGAGACACGAATATTGATGCAGCGCTTTAGCTGCCCGTGGTTGTGCTGCCGGTGCCCGTCGAGCCATAGCTGTGGGGCTGTGGTTGTGCAGACGTGCTGTCCGCTCCTTCCTTCCTTGTGGTGGTTTCCGCAATGCGGGAGGAAGATGCGGCAAGCACCTACCTCTTTCAAAGCCCACATATTTCTTTGATGTGTTTATTACTCCTCAGGGTTGTTTTTCTTCAGGAAGTAGAACAGAGAACATAATTTGTACTCGCGAAGGCTAATTACAATTTTTCCTCTACAGATCATTTCTTAGAGATCTCTGTGTTCAAAGAATTGCTGCTAACATTTTCTGTGTTACAGTTGCATTCAATGTCCAGGCAACGAGTGTCAAAATGTAGATTCTTTTGGCACCTGCTCCTGTATGTGTTTGTTTGATAACATGCACTTGTGTCTCGTCTTTATTGATGTTGTCAAGCACTTGAAAGCCATCTGTGATAGAACTGCATCAGTATAAGAGCGTGTCAGAAAAATGACAATAAAATATCTGCACGTATTAGCAAAGCATTTTATTGATTAAACAGCACAATTTCAATATACGGAAAAATGAAATCAGGTCTGATAATTTCAGTACTTTGCGAGCAACTCCAGTAACACCTGAGTCTTTGACTTACTGATAAAATGACAGCAGACTGAGCAATTCAGTTGTGTATCATGAGCGAATTCTGTGGCATGGGAATGTGTTTGCTAAGTTTGCATTGACTGAGATCCTAACAAAAGAGGAGTGTAAGTGACCCACGTCCTTCTGGTGCATAGTTAAATGTTCTCCTGGAATGTGTCATTTATTATCTCTGTTCAGTAACTGTAATGAGGCTGCCAGATGATGTTGTAACATACCAGTGCTCCTCAGAACATCAGCTGCATGTACAAGCAATTTCCATGTCTATTCACTGCCAGACAGATTATTTTAATAAAAGGAATTCGGGGGCTCTGTTCTTCACCTCAGGTGGTTTATTTTGGGGCCAGTAACTTGAGGTGCTGTAGTTATTGAGCATTATAAAATTGGAAAATGGAGATAATTTCAAGTAGCTTTGCAACCTCCACAGAGAAAATTAAAAATGTGGAGGGGAGCTAACGTTGCATTCTTTTGGCAGCAGCAGAATGTGTGAAGCAAAGCACACTGAAGTTAGATTTACTGCACCCTTAAGTGTAATAAAAACAAAGGATCTTCCTAAAAACTGGCCTGTAGTCCTGACTTAAAGTTTGCTGAAACTGTAGGAAGATAAATATTGGAGGAATTTACTGCAGTCCCAATATAAACTTTGTTTTGTTTTGTTTCTTGATACATGTATTTCAAGCAGTCCCTAGCATGGCTGTCTCTGCCTCTTTTCTGGCTGTTTCCACACTTGCATCAGTTGTCTCTGTTCTGCTCCTTACATCGTCTGACCATTCCTCATACTGGGTCTTTGCTTTTTTAAGTTGTGCCTCTTTTGCAAATTTCACTTTGTTAAACTGACCCTTCTGACTTTCCTTGGTTTTTCATCATTTGCTCACATTTTCCAGCTTTTTTTTCTTGCCTTTGTCTATGTCAGTTAATTGGCCCCGTTTGAAAGGGTTGAAACTTTTGATTTATTCATTATGTGGTACTGCAATTTAAAAAAATAATGTAATTCTGTAGATTTTGGACAGTCAGTTTGTAATAAACATGTTATTTAAAGCATACTATCATTATTCAAAATATGCCAGTTCCCAGATTTCTTGGACTTTGTTTTGGTATCTCTTAAAGAGGGAGTGCCAAAACAGCTCTGATTGCATCTGTGATACAAAAGGTTTTGTGGTGAAATCCGGAAGACCTTGTGCTTTTGAACTTTTTCATGCATGCAGCTCATATCGGTGTATCTGTGTCTTTTTGGGGCCTCCACCCAAATTCAGTAGCTCCGTAGAATTGTGTGTGTGTTTTTGATGCTCCTGGAAAATGTTGTATCCTGTGCTCACCATCTATTTAGATTTTATTTTTTCTGGCATTAGTAATATTCTTAATTCAGTACTTGTCAGTTGCTGAGAAAATAAAGTGTAGCGAAAAGGACGCAAACTAAATGCCTGTGACAGAGTGTTGTCAGAGAGTTTTTATGTGTTGGTTCTCTGATCTTGCAGATGGACTGCTGTCTGGTGTGAGCAGCGTAGCACCTAATGCATTACATTGGTTGCAGTTTACAGTGTTACTGGGTTGTACAATGGAAAGGGGAAACATGACTGGAATTCTCATATGGAGAATTGTTTTGTGTTTAATGTCTGTGCAGTTGTTGAACAAGCTTGGAAACTTCACCAAAAGCTGAAGGTTACATATTCTTCTCGTAACTTTGATTATAATGACTGTGTGGCCACAGAGCCTGGTAAAAAATGGAGGGGATTGATTGATTGTAAAGATAATCACCAACTAAGACATCTAGCTGTCCACATTTGAGGACTTATACTAAATACTTAATCCATTTTTGTGAAGTACATATATAGAAGCTCCTTCTAAAGACAGAATTAAAGGAACTGTTGGCTGAAATTTGCCAATGATGTGTTTGAAGACACATGGTTTGCTGCCATCATCTGAAAGCTGAAATGTATTTTTTTCTGAAAGTCTAGGATTTTTACCTATATTTTGTTGTGGGGAGAGGGGTTTGTTTTTGTGTTTTGGTTGGCTTTTTTTTCCTCTCTTTGTTGCTGAGATATAGCAGAAGTGCCTGTATTCAGCTGCCAATTACGGATTTAATTCAGTTGTTTGTTGCTCAGTAATCTGATTCCCATTAGTGCTTAGTTCACTAATTGCTCACTGTACTCTGTCAGTTTATTATGAAAGTAACATTCTGAGTACTCTGAAACCTAATAAAGAAATGGTGGCAGTAGTCTGAAGAGATGATGTATATTGTTATGAACTGATTTTTTTGTTTCTTTTAATGGGTTAATTTCTGGACTGGTGGACAGTCAGATCAGTTATCTCTCAAGCAGCATGGATTGAAGAAATCTCTTGCCATTTAAAGACAAATTTCTGTATTGTGTGGAGTCATTCCATGTCTGAGAAGGATGTCATGTTAACAAGCTGTTTATTGCACAAATAATGGTGCCAGTGCTTTTCTCAATGTCCTTGGTGATGATTGAATTCTTGAGTTCAGTTGTTTGCTAAAGAAATGCTTTGTGTTTTTTAAAAGCAAGGGTATAAATGTCTGTAGTACTACAGATTTGTACTGCAGTGAGAAGGGATAGTTTTTTCACATAGCCTAGGCTTAAGCAGACTGAAGGAAAGCCCTTGTTTTTATTGACTTAATTCTCTAATCTTAATCCTTGCAAATAAAGACATGAAAGCCTTAGTCCATATAACCCTGTTGCTGCAACTGAGAGAAATATGCATCAGGATTCTGTTTCTGTAGCAGGAAGCTGCTGGTGGCTAAAAGATCCTTCCAAAATGTGCATCCACATATTTCATGGTCTCTTGACTTCAAGATCCAACATTTGTATTTCTGAGCAAAACTAATTTGGAATTTTTCCCAAGTGACTGTGTTGTTGGTCTGCTGCTCGACTCTCTCCGATGCAGTGGATAGAAGAACTGGATTGCATTTAGAAGACAGAGAGGCATAACATTTGTTTTCATCTCTCTGCTGCAATTCAGGCCCTGGAACCGGTGAACCCCTGTTATGTGGTAGAGGAAGCTGCTATAAAAGTAACATTATTTGGGTTCCAAAGTTACGTTCTTCAGCCCCCTAGAATGACTGTGGATGCAAAATTCAGTCTTGACCATCCTCACTCTTGTGTCAGCTAAATTAAATGGAGGTTTAATGTGGAAAACTTATTTTTTTGCTGGCATTCAGGTAAAAACAAGATGTGGGTAAAACTGATGAGTACACTCACAAGCTTAAGATGATGAGAATGACAGTGGGCTACTACTGATGCCTGGCTGTGAAGTGTGTGCATGTGGAAACACGCTGCCAGTGGTCCTGGGCCACTGGAGACCCTCAGCCCTGCACAGGCTGTAGGTGATGGGTCTGATAGTTATCAAATGCATGTTTATTCAAAAAGCAAAAGGAGCCCCTTGTATAAGTTGGCTAACTAGTCTGCCAAGAGAGTTTCTGTTCACTGAGTTACTAGTGGAAAAAATGGGGCTGCTGCTTATTGAGGTATTTTGTGGTACAGTCAGTGAAATACTATGACATGTTTGTTTTGAGTTTGTTTTTTTTTTTTAAATTTTTTTTCAGGAAGGGACAGATTTTCAGTGCTTCCAAATGCCTGTCTGAGGTTATTCGGATAATTTGGGGTTATTCTTTTTCAGTGAAGGCTTTTAAAAATATGTCTTTAAGAGAGGCCTTTCTGACAGTGGGGATAGCTACAAATTCAAATGCTACAGATAGTATAAGATGATGAGTTGTATGCCATACTAATAACCACACAAAAAACACCAGCTTTCCCAAAAAATACATTTTCCAACATGAAAAGGTTATAAATGGGTGCGTTGTGAGTGAGATGCATGAAGCTGTTTCAAGAAGAGAATGGCCTACCATGAGAGCGTAGCTTGGAGAGAAATATGAGAACAATAAAAATTCCCATTGAACAAGTTTTGTTTTGCTTTTTTTGGTTTGGTTTGTTTTTGTTCTTTTTGTTCTTTTTTTTTGTTTTGTTTGTTTGTTTTGTTTTTTTGTTTTCTTCTGAACGTTATCCAGCACTAAATTTCCCTTCCTCACGTTCAGCTTTAAGAAGCGTTAATGTCCCTCTGGAAGGAGAATAGGCAGACAGCCATGTCTCATCACATCACTGTGAAACTTTGTAGCAGAGATTGATTTGGGGAGTGAATAGAGGAAGAAAACAATACAAAAGAATTTGTTTCTAAACAAAAGATGCACTTTTATAATCATTTGTACTACTCAACGAAAAGGAAGCTGTCCAGCCTCTAACTGCAGTGACTCGAAGTACATCTTGTGCAGTATGTTGGCGTATGTAATTCATGGGAGGCAGTGAGGATAAACCCCCTGGCATTGATGAATATTCCCAGCAAGGCTTTGTAAAGCACTGGGAGTGAATTCTAAGTTGGGTAATGAAAGCAGACTAGAAGGGAAGTTGAACTGAGTGTCCTTGCTGATTGCCTTGTTCAGCTTGCATTGGTACTCCATAGCACACTGTAATGGTGTGCAGCTGATGTAGCCAAGCCTCGAGACACCCCAGGGAAATGCTCCTCCTTGTAAGTGAAATACAAGGAGGTGGTTTGAGGAGTGTAGTCACTGCCAATCAGGCCAGTAAAAGAAATGTGAATAGCAGTCCATTTTCAATACTGCACTTGTTGTGGATGACTAAAATGCCATCAATTTACTATTTAGATGCTGATGTTCTTACCTGTTTCCCCCCATCTTTATTGTCAGTTTTATGATGCAGGCTTCATTTCTTTTAGGACGTAATGAGTCTGAGCCATTATTGTAAGTGATATTTCAGTCTAATTGGATTTATAACAAAATGGAGCCTGTAGACAGAGTTTTGCATAAATAAAAGTATTTCTCTTGCTCTTTCTGCCTACTGTCCTGTAGTAGTAGTTTCTAAAGCAATTGTATCTGGAGTCTACAGTTAATTGTAACGTGCTTCAGGAGGTCGGTCATACAAAAGAAGCAAAGAAGGTTTTTCCTGATTGTTATTACTATTGTTAAAAATGCTGAAATTGTAGGTTTCTCATTACGTGTCCTGCATCTTCATGTGTAGACAAAATAATGATTTTAAATAGCCTTCATTTTCATTGGTGGCTCATTTTCATAGCAGGTATTCAGTACCTGCCACAAAAGTGTCTGCTATATATAAAGGGGGCACTGGAAAATAGAAGATCCTGGAGAATGATGGTCAGGTACTGGGAAAGAGGATGCTGGTTACACATCTAGCTCTTCTTTTGACCAACTTCATTGCTCATTTAACCTCTGTATTCCTCAGTGTCCTCATCTGGAAGGAAATACTTTTTACATTCCCCTGAATGTGGTTTTTGGGTTTTTTCCTCCTTAGTTAGAGATGATGGCGTTTTAAAGTCAGGCACAATAGGTATATATGGTTTGCCTCTGTTGGGCTTATATTGCCAGATAGAACCAAGTTGTGGTAACTTCCTAAGTTATCTCAGTCACAGTTATTATTTGGGTGCAGTCCTGCAGTCTTTCCTATTGCTGCAGTTGCTCTCTGCTGTCATTGTTGGGTATTCCTGCCTTATTTACTGATTCTTCTTCAGACAAATCATGTGATAACATGTTTCTGTTTCATCATGTCATAACATTGAAGAATTTGTACAGGTACAAGATAAACAGAATTTGAAAAATAAAGTTGCAACCGTGTTAAAATGTAAGAGTTTTAGAACTTGAGGCAAAGCTTGAAAGAATTGATAGGTTTCTTTCAGCTGGTTTATTTTGTATTCTAAGTCTAGAAAAGTGCTTGTGTATAGCATATATTCAGGGTTAGCCCTTGACAGAATAGATTTAAAAAAAACAAAAACCAAAACCCCACCATTGTTTGAACCTGATTATATGTACAAGTTAGAAGAACACATCCAAAAATGCCAGATTTAAGTGTTGCGTGAAGCTTTCACTTATGTAGTCATCTTTTTATTTTGCAGGTCAAAGTTTAATAGACAAAACCTTTTGAGAGGGAGGCTTTTGAAAAAGTTACAAAGTAGACATGGCCTGTTTTGTCATAGGCATGTGAAATCCCTTCTTGTGCCTTTATTTTGACTTTGTACTGAACTTTTTTAAAAGGTCATCCACTTCTAATATGTAACAATAATTTGTAATCACCTATGCTAAGTTCCATTCAATCTTTAAAAAACACTAGTTTTCCTGATACAGCTGTGAATCTAAAATAACCACTATTGAAGATGAATTTTTTATTTGTTTTATTGTTGGAATGTAAATATTTTTCTCAACAACTTTTTCAGTGTATCAAGAAAAGGTATGATATTGTAATGACTGTGTAGGTGTATAAGAGTTTAATCACCTTTTCATCTTTGTTTGGACTTCGTAACTTTAATATTGAGACTATTTGTGTTAGAAACTGTTATTTCTCATTTGATGGGGTTTTTCAGGAGGCCGCGTACAGAAGTGACTTTAAAACCAGGTGCTGTCTGGTTTGCTGGGATCTGCATGGGTGAGAGGTCCTGGCTTTTATCTTGAAAGCTTCCACTGACTTCCACTGTGGCATCCGAGTTTCACTCTTGGGTGTGGCCTGGACATCACTGAAGTTTGTGACTGAAACAACGAGTTTTTCATGTCACTGACTTGTTGCTTGAGTCAGTGGCTTTTAGATAAAAATTTGATTTTGCTTCCTTCCTACTAAAGCACTTGCTAGTTCTCCTGTAACTGCTTCATGCCATAAATTTCAATTTTTTACAATTCAGTTTTCAGTCTTTCCCAGTGCTGCTGTAGGCTCATTTTGAGGAGCAGTTGTACAGCAGGTACTCTCCTTTGTGCCAGATGTGTATCCCCTGTTTCCCTGCCTATCCAAGGAGGCACCAGCCAGCGGTGAGTGGCTGGGACAAGTGTGTTAATTGTCCTTCCAGTTTTGTTCTCAACAGAAAAAAAGGGTTTAATTTAAAACAGCAGTTGTCCTTTTACTTTTCCAGCTGCCCTGGAGCATTGTGCTTCTCTAATCTCCAAGTGTTCTCTTACTACTGGAAAGTTTACAGTTTTCTTCTGCTGCAGCTAACTCCAGCCAGTCTTTCTCTATTTGTTCTCAGTAACACTTTGTTTCTCTGCTCCTGAGTCCCGTTGAATTTTCTGATATTTCAGATATCGTGACATTACCCATTTCCCACGCCTCTATGAACCAGGGAACATCCCTATGCCTGTTTGGTCTTCCCTGTCTGTGCAAGAGCATCTTTCTTCTTATATAGAGTTCTTTGTTTACTTCTTTAATAGTTTCTTACTTTGTTGAAAATGTGTAATGTGTTTTAAATTCTGAAAAAAAACCCAGAAGGCTAGTTAGATTTGGTAATAAAATAAAGCTGGAGTGGCAGTAAAGCAATAATGTATTTAGCATTAATTTGCTCTTTGAAAGGGAAGAATACCTGATGATACCTTTTATATCAAACAGTACAGTCAAAAGACAGTACCTTCCTACTGTGGTGAAGTATAGACTGAGCTACAGACTACTGTGTTGGTTTTCTGGGTGTCTGATGAGAACATGTATCTATTGTCTGAGCAACTGAAAGTACACTTGCAGTCAATAAATTTATACTTAGAGTGTCAGAAGCATAAATAGTGTTCCTTGTGTGTCACCATTTAGTCAGCATGAGTATTTATTTAGGACTTCATGCTGCAAAAAAAATTTAGGTCTGATCTGTCAAAACAGTTGTGAATGTTTTGGTGTTAAATTCCATGTGTTTTTCAGTAGTTACAGGATATTACTACCCTTTTGTCCCCAGGAGGATGCTGCTCAGATGACATTAGTTTCCACAGAACCACCTGAAAACAGATGCAACTGCAGGCATTTTTCAGTGGCTTGTTTTGCCCTGTTTTGCTCATACTCAGGTTTTTTGTGTATACATACACAAGTATGTATATACAACACTTAGTTGTACTTCCCTGCAATTACATTTTTGCATTCAGTGTGGTCATGAGCAGTAAAATAGAGTGAAGAGAGAAGGAAAGCGTAAACATGATTAGGTTAAATGTAACCAGGTAAACTAATGGCATTTCTGTTTCTTAAAAAAATACAGGTAGACACCAGTTGCACACATGTAATATTGGTGTATATGGGAAACAAACCAAACCAAAAACATCCAATCCCCCAAAAAATCAGTATTAAAATACCACTTTTCATTTAAAAAATAAAGGCCCCATCAAGTTCTTTTGTTTCTTTATTTTCTAAATTTATTATCACATAAACATTTAATGATTTCATGAAACTGGTGCAGTAAGAAGTGTCCACAAACATTTTGGGAGAGAAAGATATCTGTGAGTTTTATGATACATCCTTGAGATCAGACTTGCCCAAGAGACATTCCTTTTCCTGGAGAATCTCCTGAAGGACCACAAAAACAAAAATGTGGTGGTTGTAAGGCTTTTTACCATCCCCAGTTCACATCTGGAACCAATAATCTGTAATATAGGGGCAAACCCAGAAACAATGAAAGAAAGCTCCAACCTGAGATATTCTCCTGGGAGGTAATTTTGAGTTTGGAACATACTCAGAGAAGTGCTTGGCAGAGGAACTAAAGACTATTCAAAGAAGTTTTATGTTGTGTCTCTTGAAACAGAAATAAATTTAATGTACTTAAATTATCCCTTCAGACCTCAGGGTCTATGTTACTATGTAATTCTTTACTATTTTTTTTTTGTCCCCATCCCGGATTGCCAGAGATTCTAACTAGGTATGTGAAATTCATTATTGGACAGTACTGGTTCACATACTTGGACTGATAGAAATATTCAGCATATTAATTCAACAAGCCTTTTTCTTAAGGGATTATAAAAACTGGAGAAGTGGATATAAAGGACAATTATGCAGACACTTTGAGAGAATTCGAAAAAGTTGTTAAAATGTTTTCTTTGTCATATTTTGGTTAGTTTTGTCAGGTCACTCACACAAACTCTTCGGTGTTTGTACTTAAATGAGAAGAGCTTTGATTTGGGTAGAAGAAGGCAGAGTGTTTTCAGAACAGAAGGTAAGCAGATCTCGAGGCCCCTAGTATGATATGTATAATACATGGGTGGAATTGCAGCCAGAAGCCACACAGGACTGTGGAGTGGGAGGGTTGGAACAGTAGCTTTGCCAATCACAACTTCAGCTGGAATACTGTTAATTCTGCTGTGACGAGGAGTCAGTACAGTCTGATATTGGAATCAATTGTTACAAGATATTAAATGTTCGCATACCGAGGAAATTACTTCCACTGAAATTGAAACGTGTTTCTCCTGTTGCATTTGAACCCTTGGCAACCCCCAAAAAAGTAGCTGTGCAGAAGTTAAACACTTGAGATATCTTTCTTACAGTACAGACAATAATAGTAAGGCATTTGATAATGAAGGGAAAGAATATCCTCTGGTGGAGGTCTTCGAGCAGTGTGTGCACTACCAGTGCTATGCAAGACATTTTAAAATGCTCTGTGAGTGATGCTTGGACAGCCAAGTGTCTTGTCATTCTTCAATGTATTGGTTGTTCCGATGCTAGTGGTGGTACCCACCAAAAATATTGGAATTGCCTCTCTTAATATCCCTGCTCTTAGACATCATGCTTCAGAATTTTATATATTGAAAAGCCTTCTGAGGACAAAAAAATTATTACAAATCGTTTTAAAAGACTGATTCTAGTCTCCTTTATGAAATATCCATAAGAGTTATACCTTGCAGTTATGATTAGAGCTGATGCCAAGATCAGATTCTTCCCTTTTTAGTCCCACATGCTGAAAAAAGGGTCCTTGACATTGAACAGGCATAGGTGGAAGGCAGATGAAGAAATAGAGGCAGAGATCCACATTTATGCAGCTGAACAGAGCATGGGAGACATACATTTGTATCATCAGTGGGTTTTTTTCAAGAAGGTAAGTGACATTCTTCCTAACAATGAGTGCGAAGGCACTTCCCAATGAATATATGTTTACGGATTGATACCTTTATTATGATATTGATGAACCTAAATGTATTTAATTCATTTGTGGAAAGTTACAGGAGTAAGAACACCTTTGAAAAGCTTGTTTTGTGTTTTTTCTTGGTTTGGTTTTTAAGGACTGCCCAGTATTCCTGCCAATACTCTTATATCATAAAACGACAAGAATGTTTTTAGGCAGCCATGTAAATAGCAAACTGATGTGTCTCCCTTATGCACGTGAATGTACTGAAATGTCAAGATTCTTCATTTCTTAGGCTGTCCTAAGTATGAAATGCCTATGTGCCAGAGGTTTCAGAATAGTAATATTCTTGTCCTGCTCTGATGTAGCCAGGACATGAGAGATTTTCAGGTAGATGACAAAACAGCCAAGAATTGGGCCAGTACTGATAAGTAGGGATATTTCTCATCATGGCATTCTGATCTCACCAGCTTCAAGCAGTGGATCAGAATTCCACAAATAGACTATTTACTTACAAGTGTTGGGCTTCTCCTTCACTGTTGGTTTTAAAGCAATCATTGAAAAGATCCATCATTCCCTCTCTCCTGCGATATCTATTCTTTTATTTTCTTTTATTATCTATTCTTTTATTTTATGAAATTGGTGACAAGCTACTTGCAGTGAATGAAGCTTGATTCTGTAAAGGTTTTGGGTAGGTAGGTAAATATTTTGGGGCATGTTGGTTTTCTAGAAGTTTTATTGGCCAAAGCAAGTATGTTTGAGAGAGATTATGTTTTTGGTAGATTAGTATGACTAGGGCAGGTTTTACTCCGACAAGTCCTGCCTCGTTGTTGCATTCTGAGCTGTCAAGCCACCAGTGTGGATGCTGGAGGCTCCTTAGTTTGTCTCAATATTTTTCTACTCTGTCAGTGCCTTGGTATTTTGATTTTGTGAGGTCTAAATGTTTCCCAGAAAGGTGGTTTCCAAGAAACAAGAAAGACCCTTTGTTTAACCTAGCAGTTGAAATTTGGGCAGTTCGAGCTGATAATATCTTTTAGAACACCATTAATCTTTCAAATTCTAACCTTTGTATGACAGAAAAATGCAACATTAGGCATAAAGTAACATGTGAGCAATTATACTTGGCAGCCTAGCACCTGTCTTTGGCCACAATCATATGCAAATGTAAAGAGCCTCAGATTTTTTATTCTTAGATATCCAGTTAGACTAGAGACAGTCTAAAACTTTTCTGCCTTTAAGATGGTAACAGTTCCGATAAAGACTGGAAAAAGCCAGATTAAGGGAAAAAATGAAAGAGCAGTAAACTCCCTCTCTGTTCCCTGTTCTTCAAATACACTTCTAAAAGAAAATCAGGGTTTCCTTAGCCTTTTGTGGCTTTGCAATTTGAAATTCCAGAGGCAATAGTGTGTTTGGATACTCCTATAGGAGAAAACAGACAAATGAAGACTTGTCCAGTGGCTAGAATATTTTCTCTTTAGTAATTTAATAATTGCTCTGAGTCTAAATGGGTGGGAAACTCAGGGTTGGGGCATGAACTGCAGAACTTACACATATAAATGCAAAGCACTTTGAATAAGACATGGGTTAGGCAGGCTTGGGAGGGTTTACTTGTTTTTTTAGTTTGTTTGGTGTTTTTTTTTGGGGGGGGAGTTGGGCTGGTGGTTTTTTTTTGATTGTTTGTTTTGTTTTTGTTTTTTTTTTTGAGAATGATTTCCAAAGCTGAAATTTATAATGATTAGTATTCAGAGCTGTTGTAACAGTGCTTAAAGGGTTAGTCAAGTCCTACTGATTTAAGAGCTGTGCAGTTTCACAGGCTTTGTCTGTGTCAAGAAAATTAAATGGGTATGGGAAAGTAATAAACATGCAAACTGAATAAATAACACACGGCAGTCAGTGTCGTAAGAGTTACAAGGCAATGCCTTTTTGTAGGTAGGTTAGGCCATAGACCTCTTATCTCTCCGCTGGGGGTAAGGGAAGAGGGAACATTGCTTCCCTTTGTACTGAATTTGTCTGTCTTCAGAATCCATTGTCACTTGGTATTGTTGTTGGTATGTTACTATTGTATACCGAAGAATTTCCTTTTGACTAGAGAAGATCTTGCTTGTTAATGGAAAATGTAAGGTCTTTAAGTTGTCCAAGACACAGGAGTGTTTTCTTGGCTGGCTGCATTCAGAACTGGGGACATGATAAAGGGGATCTAATGTGTTGGTGTCCATTGTACTTACCATAGCAGAGTAATACATACCAGGGATAGCAGGTTTGCCTTCATGGTGTTTTAAAAACATATTAGTGTAACTACTGGCTTTTCTAATACTTGGTGCTCTCAGCTCTTTTTAAATACCAAATTCACCGTGGACTTAAAAAATTATGACACATAGAAACGGTAATATTTCTCCTTTTTCCTGCCCTCTTTCCTTGTATCTTTTCCTTTCTTCCCCCCCCCTCATTTTTGAAGCAAACAAGGAAATTAAGTACCAAAACTCCATTAGTGCAACATTGCAGTTGAGAATGAAACTGTCAGGATGGCTGCTTATGGTTCCCACAACGATCATAACTAGGCTAAATTGCATAAAACATGGAATATAGCAATACAGAATATTCCTTATAACACATTATGCACGCTGTGGGAGCCATCACTTTGAAAATCTTGACTTCTGTGTTTTTAAAATCTCTTTTGAAATGTAACATTAACGTATTTTTTTTCCTTTTGCATGCAAATTTTTTCTGTGCCCACTGGTGATAAAAATCAGGTCATGAATGCCATCCTGGTATCCCTGTGAAAACTGCATAGCAACCTTCTCCTTCATTTAATGAAAATTGATACAAGAAGAAACAAAAACCTGTATGCAATGAAATGAAAAGGCTAAAACATGATCTGTGTTACAGCCACATTGCATCTCAGCACATTCCGAATGATCTCTGATAAATGTTTTTAGATAAACAGATTGAAATATTACTTTCTTGGCTTACAGACACACGTAAAGGGATACTTAAATTACATTTCTATTCCGCTGACTTGTAAGCGCTGTGCCATTTTGCAATCTAGCGAGCCTTTGGATTCTGTCCTGCCGTACAATTAACAGTTCCCGTGCCAAGGCTACACCATGCAGATATCAGGAATGTTATTAAAACCCTGAACTGAGCAATGATTGTTGAAGCTGACCTCACCAAGCTGGCAGCATAGCTCCTGAGCTGTAAGGCATCTCCTTTAAGCCTGTTTTCAGTCTCATCCTTCTTTTATCCTGTTTGATTTGGTTCTCACGTTCAAAGTTTTAGCGGTCAGACGAATGAAGACTTTCATATGTAAGTTACAGGACCAGGAAGATTGATCTGAGACAGGTGATGCTCGGGTCTGATTATTTTGGTCAGTTGAAGAAGATAGTTTCATTTTCAGTGTCAGCATTGCTGTAATTCTTCAGGTTTCTCTACCATCCTCCTCCTCTTACGACTTCCATTTAAATTAAGAGGAGTTTGTATAGAGCAGCAGGATAGTTTGTAATCAACAGCAGGGTATTGCATTTACAATGATTTTGTTTAATTTACTATAATTGGAGTTCAAGTGCAGAAATTCTGGTTAGTTCTTATTATGATAAGAAACTGGAATTTTCTTAAGAGTCTGTGATATTTTGGTGTCCAGCTGCCCTTGGAAGTTAATGAATTCTTAAGGGTCTTTATTATTATTCTTTATTCTTCTATATTTTGATTAACAGAATGTTTTAATAGGACTTCTATAGTTTTAGCAGAGATTTGGGTTTATCCCTAAACATACCTGCTGCATTCTTTTATCATTTTGGCTGGTGGACTTGTTTCCTGTTTTATGGTAGGTCCAAGCAGCTCCTGTCAAAATGTGAAGGATGCTGGATAAACACAGATGAAAAAGTATTTCGCTCATTAGACAGGGTGCAATCTGTTTCATTTGGTAATTCTAGTTAAAATGGCAAATTAGACTTTAAAAGCAACTACAGCCTTGTATGGCTTCACAGGTGTTATCTTTGCAGCTGCTGATAATCTTGAATGGGTGTTGAAAGGTGTACTGTGAGACAGTAGATCTGGCAGCCACAGCTTCAAGACTTCTTGTTTATAGGTCAAGATGATGTTTACTGTTAGTAAATCTAACTATTTTTATGGCCATATACTAACGTGGAGGTCCTAAATTTTACATTTGTTTTCCATGAGCTGGCTGTCTAACTCAACAGCTTTTTTAGGAGAACCAAGATTCAGAAGGAGGGTAGAAAGAAGAGAGAAATATTGCTGTTCTTTGGGCTTTTATCCATTTAATTCTCTGATGCAAGAAGTATCCCTTAGATGTAACAATGAGATCATAGGCTTGAGGTGGGTTCAGATCTCCATGCACACAAGATTCTCTGAGGATCACGGCTTTTCTGGCACAGTTCTCAGCTCAAGTCAAACCTGGCTTTACTGGTGGTCCTGAGCCCTTAACATATTGGACTGCATGGTGTAGTTGGAGGAGTCGCTGGTGGACCTGTCATTGGTCCTTGCTAAATGATGGAAATTTTCTAAAGATAAATTACTCTGGTATTTAGAGTACAACCTGTTCAGTGCCTACAAATTCTGTGACTCATGACAGCTGTGGATCTAATTCCAGACTGAACTTACTGCTGGATAGTTTATTTTCTGAGGTGTGCAAGAGTTTCATCAACTTTTTTTCTGTTGGGCTTCTACGGCTAGAAAATGAAACTTGTCAGGTTATTATGTATATAGTACGTGCAATTAAAAAAACCTTCAGCCCAGTTGTCCTGATCAGCATAAAGAAACCCAGTGGACATTCTGGAAGTGTGAATTTTAAGGAGAAGAGAGAGAACATTTCTAAGAGATATAACTATTTTAATTAAATTATTCTGGAAAATAGGGTAAAATAAGGCAGCTGAAGTTAATATCAAATATATTTTGTTATAAAATTAGTTTTTCAAGTCCTCTCTTAAGTTTAAGATGTTGCTTTTATACTGTCAGGGGATTACTTATTTAGTCACAAAGAGATATTTCTTATGGTAACAAAAGCTTTGATATTTTAGACTGAGATCTTTTCATTTCCATAGTGGAGTGAACATTTTCACTCAATCATATGGATTTGTTTGGAAGCCATGCATAACTGAAAGTTCAGTGATTCTCTACCAGAGCCGCTGGAATGTGATTATTTACAATTGCTTCTGCTGGTGTCTGCTAAAACTTGGAATATTGGTAAGCTTGCTCATAGTCGACACCTCTATATAACAAGCCCCTGGATGTTTTAAACATATTTTGAAACAGTATATTTACTCGAGATTAGGTGGAGGGGGAACGGATGTTTGCTTTTTATTTTTTTAAATTGATACTTATAAACCAAATTTCATAATTAGGTGATTTTGAAATATTGTAGCACCTTTAATATTGTTTGTGGAATAGTTACTTTGCTTTATTCTTTTGTGTGAAACTGCAGTTCTCTTTCCCTCTTCTCAGTGTTTCAAATTGTACAGCAGATAGAGGCTTTTAATCAGTATTTGATCAAAAGATTTGTTTTGCTGGATAACATGTCATAAATTAAGCAAAACATGCAATAAGCCACTTCTATTGCCTTTTGTGGAAAGTTCTCAGGCACTTAATTTATCATATCAGAAGAAAAAGGCATAAATTCTTGCCATGGCACTTTGACATGTTACAGTAAGACATGCAAAGGATAAGGTCTTTTTTATTAGGAAGGGTGATTTGCAAGAAGGATGGCAGTTCCTCAGAACTGGGCTTACAGTGACAGAAGTGGTTATTGACTTGCCCTTTCTCATAGTTGTGTCATGTTTCATCAGCCTTTGAAAATCTTAAAGGTATCAAAATAAATCCTGAGGCTCCAACAGCATAGTGTTACATATGAAGAAGCAATTAACCAAAGAGACTTTGTGTCTTACACAATGTGATGGTTTCAGTTCTTCAAGGCAAAGGTCAGCCTACACTCAAAAATATGGTTAAATAGGTAAAAAATTCTTAATTCACAGGTGGACTATTTAAAACATTTAGAGCGAGAAAAAGAAGAGTCACAGGATTATGTGGTTGAATGCCACTCAGATATACATAAGCAGCCAATATGAAATTCTACTTAAAGAATTTAGGGTAACTGAAGTTCCAAAGTACACGTTAAATTCTGAAATCTTAGAGGCATCTTCTTGAATTTTCATGAAAGCCTTTTAGTTTTTCAAAAACTTTTAAGTGAAGGTCACATTTAAAAGTCTCATTTAAGGGCCATGTTGGGACACAAGCCTGGGACACAAAGAATCTGAAGCATAGAGCTGTCTCTAATATATATCAATTTATCATAGTCAGTAAAGTCCTACCACCTCCCTTTTGCTTCTTCAGAATTCATACAATATATTCTCTTCAATTTTGGTGTTGTGCTTGATAATCATATTTTTGTTTACTCTCTGATACTGAGCACGGAAATACAAAAAATGTGATGATATGGCCATTCTGCAGTGGAAATCAAATGTATTGCAGGCTGTGGAGCTTTGGTCCCACACCTCTCTTCTGTAATTTAAATCTCAGTATTTTTAGATCATTGATGTAGTTAGTGGTTTCTGGTGCCAAGTAAGACAGATTGTTTCTCAGCAGGTAAACACAATTTTTGATATTATAGAAGTTTTCTTAAAATCATATTTGAACTTGTGGAGACTTCAATCTGTATAACAAGATTTAAAGTACTGAAAACCTCACTGTTTTTCTGATTGTTTTTTGAATGTCCTTTTGGATTAAATATATATATATATTTCTAGTTTAAATTTAATAGCACATTTCCTTGGAGACATTGGCTTGAATATTTGATTTCTTCTGTGTATTCAGTGCTCTTTTATTAGCTCATGTGTCATGAAGCTTTCTGGCTGGGTGTATGCAGGGTGGCCAATTACATTTTTAACAAAACTGCTTAGCTCTCTCTCATAAATATGTCATAATTTCTTCCCTGAAAAACACAATCAGACATTGAAACACTTTTTTTTGCTTTCCTTTTGTTCACAGTATCACAGGGAGCCTGGAATTGCCTGCTGGAAAAGGCAAACATTATGTAGAAACCACAGGGTTTCTGGCAAGATCTTTTCAAGCCAAAGCTGCAAATCTGTGAACTGGCATTGCCTGTTCTGTAAACTTGAACTTCTGCCTTTTCTCTCCTGACTATTGTAACTGTATCTGAGGAGGATTTCACCCTCTAACTGGCTATTAGGGTGACAGTGTGAATACCTCCCTGGTATTTTACAGCTGAATGTTTTTGTTTGTTTCTTCACGAATTGATTACAATGTGTAGCATGTTGTACTGATGCTGCTAAGGAGGAAACGGGATGTTTATCAATACGTATTTTAGGATGGGTTTTTAACACAGAGGGAGAATCTCAGTTTTTACAGATGGCAAGGGAACTGAGAAAAGGTCAGCCTTGATTTGTTTATTATTTCTACAAGTGAGCATAAGTTGAGGGTATTTGGCACTCCAGTGTTTGGAACATTGGGCTGAAACGTATAATAGTTTCATTGGCTTTTATGACATGCATTTAATCATTAGGCATTTTGACTTCTAACTTATAATTGATGATTTTCCTATTTTTCTCTTGAAATCATGGCAATATAGAGTATTGAATAAAATCCATAGCATGCTTAAGGCTTCTTTATGTAATATGTGGTATTTATTACTTAACTGCTTTACCAGAGACCAGACAAAATTTCAATCAACACAATGAGATCAATGTATTTTCATAAAGCACAAATATGCATATATTCAAATATAAATATATATAAATACGTAAAACATACATATTTATATAGATATTTATATCTATTATATGTGTTTATAGTTTCTCTGTAGTATTAGGGCAGAAAGATAATGCTTTAATTTTCTTTTTCTTCAGAAGATCTTCAGAGGGTGAGAAAAAGAGGATGTGGATCTGATGTGAAAATGCAGTCATTCTTAGGAGAGACAAAGTTAAAACTGGGGCATCTCCAGACTTGATTGAAAACTGTGAAAATGTTGTCTGTACATCTTGTAAGATTTTAGGCAGAAGAACAGTGTATAGCTAAATAAGTGTACTTGATGAGACTTAGTCTAAGCTGTTCTCATGGGATGTTGCTCTCCTAGTTTACAATCAAAGAAATGTTGGGAATGTTCCATTGTTGATAAAGATAAATTAATAAAATGATATATTAAAAAGCATGAAATCTTGTGCTGGGAACTCTCAAGGGGTCTATCGAGCCTTCATTGGCTTTGATAGAGGAGACTTGGTTGGAATATGAGCTTAGAAAACTTACTGTGCATTAAAACAAGTTGATATGAATCGTTTTTGAATAGGGAGAGTACAATTGCACTGTTTCTGAGCAGCAGAGTGTGTGGGGAGAATGTCTCATACTGTATGATGATGGGGTTTTGGTTTTAGTTTTTAACCTTTACAGCTTTGGGGTTTTTTTCTGGAATGAAGAATTTTACTTTTGCTGCAGGCTGATTTTGTTTCAGAAAATGGTATTAGGACAAACAGGAGTAGCTTCTATGTTTAATTCCAGCAATGAAAAGAGGTTTTTGGAGGGAAGTAATGTGTGTTTTTTTTCTTTCAGTTCTTATATGAAAGCTTTCTGCTGTTTTGCAGTCAGTGTTTGTCTGCTAAGGCAATTCTGGTTGTTAAGCTCAGGTCTGTTTCATCAGCGTAATGCTGCTTTGCTCTTAGCAATTATTTTCTTTCAGGATTTGCCAATTAAGCTTGTGCTAGTGAAAATGCACCTAATTTGTCAAGAAATGGCAGGATGAAATATAGGGGCTATTATAAAAATTGGGAAAGAAAAAATATCAGGCCAAGCATATGTGAGACCCAGTGATGGTTCCTGCTGCATTTTCATTCTGGTTATGCCTCTGTCCACGGGTGATGTTGGAAGAAGTGTAAAGTGGTCATAATTTATGGGCCATCCATTTCCCGAATGTTATGTATTTTAAAATATTGTGCTAAATTAGTAGTAGTACTAAATTGTTTTCTTTCTTTTGTTTAGGGATGTTGTGGAGTTTTTTTTTCCTCCTTGAACTCAACTGGTTTGTGTTTGGTTATTAGTGAGTGATGAGAGATGGCTTAGCTGGACACTCATTTATTACCTGCTGGTTAGACTGAATTCTTCAGAGTCATATATATGCTCCAAATGCAGATGTGTGGTGCTTGGGTTTTCTAGTCAAGTCCTTAAGATTAAGGAGGAACTGAGCTCAGAAATAAGTTGACCTTGTAGTTCCTGTGATGTGTAAAGCAAAATGGATTTAATCTATAGTTACCTGAAAGAACAGAAATGGCAAAGAGAACCCCTCAAAGAAGGAGTAGTGATAGCTTGAATTGGAGAAACCAAAAATGTTTCGAGAACCTCTGCATTAAACTCAACTATATGTGTATATTCTATTCAAGTTAAATGTAATGTAATTACATATTGTTCCAGAATATACATTCTTTCAGATTTCATTGAGCATAGCAGTGTATCATGACAGAACACAGCTTTAATTACCTCAGCCTGTGCTGGGTATCTGTAGCCCCGCCAGTTCAGTCTGATCCTGCAGTAGCTCTGATTGCCCTCAGCGCTGCTGAGACCCCTCTGTGGGGAACCCAGGCTCCTTTATGCTGTGCTGTTGATCAGTGTTTCATATTGAAACAATAGTATTCCTTCTGGAATGTGCTTTTGTTATCCACTGTCCTTTACCTTGCTTTAGTGTGTGTGGAAATGGAGCTCCTCTAGTGCATTCACCACTGCACATTGATGGGTGGAGGAATATCCCTGTCCAGAGTGCAGTCCTGGTCAGATGTGAGGAAACATTGAAGCAGTCCTTCAGTGGATAAAAAAATAGATTAGATGTAGATAGTAATGGTGATAGTGTAGACTTGTTTAACTGGCAATTAAAAGGAATGGGCTTCTTTAAACCTGACAACAAATAATGAGGTGATGTACAGTTATTTCCCCCAGGAAGACAAAACTGTTGAGAAATCAAGAAAGCTAATTAATCTAGAGAGCAACTATTGGCACAGTAAGAAAAAAGTACAAAGTATTGGATGTGTACAATGGGATAAGGGAGATGTCCTGGCAAGGCAGTGAGATTATTGAGCATCCTTACAGTAAGATTACTAAAGCATTCTCCCTAGACCCCCTCTAATCATAAAATAAAACTATCGGTCTCTAAAGAGGACTTGGTGATATAATTATCTTTGGTAGCTGAGAAATAGATTTAATTATCTGAGATGAGTTTCAGTCCCTCTTTCCATCTGAATTGTGTATTTTCTCATGTTGGCTATTGCTTTCATTACAGGATTTAAGGAAAATGACTTTTGTGTATTTCAAGGAGACTTGTGTGCATTGAAAGGATGGCTGAGAACCTCTCTGTCCCTGTATTTGAGTCACAAGTGCTGTGCTGCTTTCCACCACCTAACAGTGAGGCCAGTTAATTTAATGACTTTGATTTGAGGGAAATTTGTCAGGTTTTGTCTGAGAATGAGATACAATTTGGCGTAAGTGTTTGAAATGCATGAGGCAGTGTTGAAGGCTGGGCTAAAGGAAGCAACTCATTCCAGTGGTGCTGATTTGTACATTTGATTAGCTTGTTAAAAGTTTGGGTGTTACTCCGTTCCTACTAAACTTGGGTGATTGACATTTATTAGCCAGATCACTCAAAGCCTCATATCCTTTCATGTTGATCCTGGAAGACTTCAAATGATCTTTGTGACAGATAAAAGAACATTCTTTTTTCAAGCTTTTTCTTAAGTATTAAAACAAAGCAGACTCTCCCTATAGGCCATCTATATTTATTTTCCTGGGTAAAGCTTCTAGCTTTGCAGAAATATAACAAGCTGGAGGGAACATCATTTTTACTTGGCTGAAGATGATGGCATTGACATGAGGTCATCTGATAGGGGAATAAAATGGAAAAAATATTGGTGGCATTCTGTTGGGAACAAGAGGATCCATTTGAAAAGAGGAATCAAGTGTAAATCAGAAAAGTTGATTTGCTTTGGGTTTTTTTTCTTTGGTTGTTAAACTGTTCTCATTCTTGCTGTGAGTTGTAAATACTGGGTTTCATGTGCAGACTGGGAGGAGAGCCGGTCCAAGATAGCTGGGATGCTGCTCCATATCATCAAAAGTTGCCTCTTTTCAAAGACAACTGGTTGTTGCATAGGATCTCAAATCTAGTCCTATATAGTTCAATCTGACCTGTTTTCATCAAATTTGACCGCCATTGCCACTGGTGGTTGATTGCTGGTCTGCTTAAGGTGAGTCAGTGGCCACTGTGCTGTTGCTTGTATGCAGATGGTCATGTTTCTGCCACTCCTGAAAAAAACAGTGTCTGCTGACAGTCTCTCTTAAAAGGCCATCAGTAAATGAGTCTGAATAACCTTTTACTCACAAAGGTCTCTGGCACACAGGAGCAGAAAATGTAGGCAATCACTCTTACCTGGTTTTGTAGTGATGATGAAGAGGGGGCAAAGTGAAGACAAGAGGAGGTGGGAAATAAGACATCAAACATTTTCATTAAAAACATTTTTTCCACTTATAGGCTTGTTTGATTACTTGTATGTCACAGCCTTAATTTTTATTCTATTTACAAGGGAGTGTTTTTCATACTAAAGCATTTTGATGAGAGAGCTGGTATGGATTATGATCCGGCTGTGCTAATACACTGCAGCAAATTTGGCTTCCAAGTGCATTTATGTATTCTTTGGGAAATGTGGGGAAAGAGTAAGAAGGAGCACACAGTCCCACCTGTCTCATGATGTAAAGATTTTCTTTGAAGCCACCATATAGAGAGTTGAAACTTTTGTTTTCAGCATGAAGCCTGAGATTCTCGTAGATTTGCTTGATGGTAGAAACCAGAATATTTAAGTAAATGTCAAGTAACTGAAAATTTATGCTTTGAGCTATGAGAGTTTCGCAACACTGAGGGTTGTATCTCCTGATAATCTTATGATGATATCAGTCTGTTTCCAGTGGTTTCCAGGAGTCTGATGAGTTAGCAATGAGTCAAACCGATCTTGTATGAATGAGGAGTGTATTGCATCGTGGAAATCATGACTGACAACTCTGCTTCCAGCTCATGGGGTCAATACCCACAAGCCATTCATGAGAACGGAGTATCACTTTGGGATGAGAAGGATCCTGGTGCGTAGATATGGCCAGCATTAGCCAATTTTCAATAACAGGATCCATTCAGGTTGAAATGGTTTTTACCTCTATGCTTAGCAGATCTGTTTGAAGAAAAGCCCTTGGACTGCACTCTGTCAGGGCTCAGTCCTACCTGCTGGTGCCTGCTCTCAGTTAAGATAATGCTGTTTGGCCTTAAAGCCTGCTCATCTCCTCTTTGAGAGGGGACATGTTGATACTGGGAGCATGATGCTCTTGGAAGCATTCATGCTTCAGCATGTGATACCTATGAGACCATCAAAACATTTAATATATGGCTTGCTCACCTGCGGTGGGCTCTGAGGGTTGTGTCTGATGTCTCTTTGATTTCAGTTGATGGTCAGCTCTCAGATGCTCATTGCATCGGGCTTTCTAATGTCTTTGCATGTTTTCCTCTTCTTTGCTTTTTTGTCAGCTCTTCTTCTGGGTATAGTTTTTAAACTCTTGCATTAAATTAAGTGTATTGCTTCCCACAGGCTTTTCTTGGAATCTGCGTGGTATGTGTTGTATGAACGTATGTGACCATACACGCCTTCTTCCATCCCTTTCTCTTCCAGCTCTGACTGTAGTTGCTCGAGCTCAATAGTACTTTAAGCTTCTAAAATGAAAATAAAATGAAAATGTTAAAAAGAAATCAATTTATGAAAAAACCAGCATTTCCATCCCACAGTGTATGCTGAGCAGCTGGTGCTTATTAATTCTGTACAAACAGATTATATTTCCATTAAAGTGGACTTACAAACAGCTTGGTGGGCCCCTGTATTTGCTGTTGCATTGCTGTGTGCAATACTCTAGTTGCTTTAAGGAATTGGGGGCTGAAATTTTGCTGCAAGCTCCTGTAGAGCTCTTCTAAGATCCCAGCAGCCCTATGAAATTTTGCTCGCTTGCAAACCAAGAAGGTGGTTTTGCCTAGCAACAAGCTTTGCGGTTTCTACCTGGGGATCAAAAACAGAAGTGCATTTGTTCAGCCTTTTGCGTCACTTCAGTGCTGAAGGTTTTGACAGTCAGATCATCGCTGACATTTCTGTTGATGTGGAAGGAAAGGAGTAATCCAGTGTGTTTTTCCATAGCCGTGCTGTCACTGCAGCACTGACAATAGTAAAAAGTGCATTCATCACTGCATACCCAGATATCCTGGAAACAGAAGCAGAGACATATTTTCAGTAAAAATACCTCACTTGTAATGGCTATTTTATGCCTGATTCCTTTTTGCTATTTATACTCTCCCTGAAATATTTTATGGAAACCTGAGTCCCTTTGAAAACCCACCCAAACAACCAGAAGTGTGTTTTACGTATTGTAGTATGTAAATGATTAGTCATCACTTGTAAATTGCCTAATGGAGGAGGAGGAAATATATATTGAGGGAAGGTGGAGAGCTCAGCTTGACTGCTATATGTCTCACTTCTTGCCTTCTTTTTTATTTCCCAGAAGATAAGAATGAGAGATTTCTTTAGAAAATCATCCTAAGAGACCTTGTCATTGCAGGTTTGAGAACGGTAGCTGCACATTGTAAGATTATTTTTCACTTGCTTATGCTTTTTTGGAGAAATTTATGGATAGCTTTTGTTGTTTTAATTTAAGATTCTGTGGTCTTCTTGTACATTGCCAATGAAAAATGGTGTTGGCTTCAGAGATCTTAAGTGTAACAATATGAGGATCTCATTTTATGAAGAAATATGTATTTGGTAAAGCATGATAAGATGATGTTGAGCTTCTGTGGCACAAGAGCAAATTTTGGCAGGTCTCCTGGCTAGCTGTGTGTGATACCTTTGATTTGGTTGGTTTGTTGTTTGGTTTTTTGTTTTGCTCTTTTTGTTTGTCTTGGGAAGAGTTGATTCACAATGCATGGTCACACTGAAGAATCCTGAAATAAGTTTATTTTGTGTCCTGATTTTGGCACAGATATCTGGTTTTCTGTTGTTTTGGAGGGTTTTGATTGGAATGGTCTGTTCCCTGGCTGGTTATTTTCCAGGTGAAACTTTAACTTCCTTGGGATTTTTGGTTTGCAATTGGCTTTGATTTTTTTTTTCTCCCACCCTTCTCTATTTCTAAACTGTGAGGGAAACAGTTAATAGAAGATGGTTATGAGGAAAAGATTTTCAGTCAGTGGTTTATTCACTCTTTGCCTCTCTGAGCATTGCCTCCATGAAAAACTTCTGCATGTGCTTCAGTGCTTAGTCTTCATTTTTCCATGTCGTTCCTCCATTCCCATTGTGATCCTCTGTTTGTAATGAGCTAAAATGTATGAAAAAGTCCTGCAAGAAATATCAAAAAGCTAGTGGGAAGACTTACTTTGTATTGCTCTGTGGAAATTAAGTGGTTTGAGGAAACGAAATACTATTATGTATATAAATTTTCAGGATGGCAGTGGTAGTTTACAGAGCTGCCTGCTGGTCTCCTCCATGAGCCAGAGCTCCTGGTGAGAGCAGGACTTGGTTTTTGTGAAAGGCTGAATTCTGTTTCTGGTGCATCAAATGTAACTCTTTTCACATGGTGAGTTCCAGTGCACTGACACATGCTGTACAGCAATCGCAACCATGCACAATGAAAACCAGAAAACAACAGAAACAAAGCAAAAGAAACAAGGAGTCTAATAATGTGAGATGATTTTCAGGTTTTTTGATTTTTTTGGTCTGTTTTTTCTCCCCATCACTCTCCCCCCCACAGAATGATTTGTGCTTCCTATTTGCTGTTTTTGTGTGCCTGCACTGATTGCTTCATCTGTGACTCACATGCAAGCCTTGAGAAGAGGTGCCTCTTGTATCAAGGCAGTTCAGCACATGGCCATGGCTTGTAAATCAGTCCGACTCATCCTAAAATGCTCATTTTCTGTTAAATCAGCTATTCAGCTGGCAAACACAATCTTGATGAGCAATATAAATTGCATTGCTGAGGCAACTCTTCCTTTAGGTTTATTTTCCCAACCATAACCTGCTTTTCACTCCTCACACAGTGCCTCAAAAGAAAGTTTTTTTGGTGGCTGTTTTTCGGGGAATAGGATTTTTTTTTCTTCTCCTCCCCCTCTTCCTCCTCCCATTCTTGATCATTTCAGCTTTTATTCAGCTTATTAAATGAACATCTCGATTCACTACCCTGGTAAAGCAGGTCACTTTCTGAACGCACCCACCTAGCTGCTTTTTCAATTGTATTTGACTATTGAAATTTTAATTGGAGAAGAAGCCATAGTTAAAAAGCAGGCAAATCCTTTCTCTTCATACCCTCATTGATTTCTGTTGAAGCAAACAGATGAGCTTACATATAAATATGTATATGTGCTTTTTTTTAATGAAAAGTGCTGGAATTCACTAAAAAAGGTTAAAATTGAAATGAGTAATCTTCAGTGCATAATGCAATTGTTAATTTTAGCTCATGCGTAGGAGCTGTTATGACTTGAACAGCCGGCTCTAGGCTTCATTAGAGAAGAAGCAGGCAGTTTTGAGACAGGTGGAGCTGGATCAAGCTGTGAAAGTGATTTGCTTGAAGCTGGTCATTAGTGTTAGAAACCTGGTCCTATCTCTTGCCTCCTTGACTTGTGCCATGATCGTTACCGATGTTGTTGCTTACTTTTCATCTTTTCCAGGTTGACTATGGTGCATCGAGCTCTCTGAAGGACCAGAATGGAGATTGGCACTCTGAACTGTTAGTGAGGACATGGGACTCACGTCGTCCTTGATCATTTGTGTGGACTTAACCAGTGAAGAGCAACAGAAGACACTAGAAAGGCAGTGGCAATTATAGCAGTTTTTCAGGTAAATGGCTTCTTTGGTGCAGCTGATATGAATGTAATTGTTTTTCTGAGCACTGTGTAAGTTTGGAGATGAGCTGCAAATTGATATGCTCATGAAGAGCTTGTGCATGCATGTGCATTTTTCGATGAAAAGCCTTAACCAATTAAGGGTTATTTAATAGACCAATTAAAGGTCTGGTGTTTGAGCCTTTCATTGAGGTGGTTCAAGTTTCAGTTGTAACTGCAGAATAGCCAGCATCCTCGGCCCTCTTGAGGAGAGCGGTGGGAGGAAGGAGAATAACTTGAAGCTTGACTTGCCTTACTGTGAGCTAATTTGTGAGTTTCATATTCCAGTCAGCTTGTTTATGAACCATGTAGCTTTATTTCTTTTGAAAACCTCAGTCCTCTTCGAACAGGAGGATTATAGAGGAAATTCTATTTGCTTACAGTGTGAAAACAAAAGCAAAACCTGGAAGAAGTAAATTTTTATAACTCAGTATGTCTTAGTATTTTTCATTTAAAACAACTTAAAAAAATAGAGGTAAGTGATACCAGATCTGTTGAATGTTTTATTTCAAACTGTGAAAAGAAACATGGCAAAGCATCATTTTGCTTAATAGTTTCATTGTTGGGAAATGGCAAGGTGTTGCAAAAGACCCTTTCTGAAATAATTCCCTTTTTCAACTACAGTTGGTTTTCCTGATGATGCTTCTTAAGCCAAATGGATGGGGAAAGAATAGTTAAATTATTCATGAGTCTCATTTGACAATTGATCAGTGGGAGAGGCTTCAAGAGGGAGGTGGGAGGGGAGAGAGAGAAAGGAAAAAAGGCAGAGAAAATAATAATAGGCTTTAACTTTGAAAAGCCTTTACAGCTTCTGTACAACAACCCATTGTGAGCTGAGAGTAAATGCAGTTCAGTTAAGATATCTTCATTAGAAGTACCTGCCAAGGGCTTCCTGTAGAATTTTCATAGTACTGGAGAGTGACATGGGGTTTGGGAGAGGATTAGGGTTTTAATAATGGAGCTGTTGGTTTGATCCCTGAAAATGTTGACCCTGAGAGCTTTATAGCCAAATTTAGATTTCATATTTATCTTGAATTATTTGCTCTTAAAAAAATTATATATATATATATATAGTGGTAATGAGCACCATGGCTTCTGCTATGCATAAAACCCATGGCTGAGTGCTAAAAACAGGGTTGTTCTCGCTTGGATTTTATTTCTCTTGAGTTGGCTATTATATTTAAAGAAAAAAAAAGAAAAGGAGAAATAAAACTAGGTGAGAGGAGCGCTGAGATGCCATAGACCTAGAAGTCTGAATGGGTCCCTCCTGCCTGGTGCTGCTGGTGACTGGGTAGTCACAGCACCTCACCTTGAATCTGCTCTCCACAAAGACTGTTTAAGGCTGGAGCTCTGCTTGCACAATTCTGCTGTTACCCAGTGTTGTTGATTCAGTTCATCTCATCAGCTGGGACATATACATAGTTTTCCACTCCTGAGCTGCGTATTTTGGTTTCTTTTTATCAAGGAAATGAAATTGAGAATTAAAAAAAAAATACAATTCAACTCCTTTTTTTTTTGTTTGTTTGTGTTTTTTTTATGTGTGTTTGTGTTGTGATAACTTGACCTTTCAGGTCACCAAATCTTGTTATTTTAATTTGTGTCTGGAAGAATGTCTGAGCAAGGTAAATTGAACCAGGAGACAGCAGAGGAGGCTGCAGAAGAGCAGGAGACTGCCATCTCTGAAGCCAACCCGGACAACTGTATTCTTAGTAAATCTGAGAGCTCAGAAGTAGAGGAGAAGGAGGAGAAGCTCAGTGATTCCAAGACAGAGCTGCAGGTAAGACAGGAATAGTGAATGGGCATGTTAAATATCAATGTGTTACCATTGCTTTTCCATTCTGTGATTTCTTACATTGCCTACACTTCCCCTATTTTTTCTCTTATGATTTTGAGACTGTTTCTATTTTTTCTTTTTTATTATTTTTTATTTTCAGTTATTTTATTTTGCTATTAAATAAATGCTGTTATTTGTTATACTTTCACGCTCTTTAGGCTGCTGTCCATGTTACTACTTTTTCTGAGAAGTTAATTTCTAGACATCTGTGTTAAAGCTGGGTGAAATATTTGACTGTTTTCCCTCATTGGGGATTTAGAAAACTTGATCTCATGAATTTACAGGTAATACTAATGAATAATTACTTAATGTGTGGTTTGGTTTGTAGGTGTTACTGCCAACAAAAAGTTGTTATGCAAAGCCTAAGAAGGTAATTTGATAAGAAGACTTTATCCGATGAGGGGTTTTTAATCCTTTTTGCTCAATTGAATATAAAATAAAGGGGGAGACTACAATTTAAGAGGAATTTGGAGAGGGGGAACATTTACTTAAGTATACCTTTTCTTTCCTTTCTTATTATATGCAAAATTACAGACCAATATGCAGTGTGTTTTCATGTTCATAAAATGAATAAAAATGAGCAGAGATGATTCTTGGTTTTCTCTGCTTTCCAAACAGGGTTTGGGAAAGTTGCTTTTGCTGTCAGCAACTGATTTAAAATATAGTTTGAGTGATTTAGTCAATATGTTGGAAATGCTCTCGTCATGCCCATTTTCCACTGAAGTGATAACTGCCTCTCTTTATTTGCTATACCCAGAAACGAGGTGCAAATCAGAACCAGCAGAAAAAGAGATCCAAGGTAAGGGTCCATCTCTGTTTGGAGTTGCATGCCACAATGAGATGAAGAATTTCAATTAAATGTCTGTCTGTAATTGAAACGGTATCTTTCATCACTTCCATGGTGATTTTTTGTTTGTGTTATGGGTTTTTTTGTGCCCCTTACCCCATATTCTTGTTGCATAAAGGCAGAGAACTGCCTCCAGATATAATGTGTCAGGCTTCCCTTCATCCATCATGCCTTTATGCTGCTGGGCTTGCTGTATGCTTCTGTTAGACAGCATGAGTGCTTCTATATGGCATTGGAGAAGGAAGAGGAATATTCCTTTTGCTTTAGCAGATGTTTCTGTTGAAATTTGATTTTAATGGACTAATCTTGACATAAGCAGAGACTGTTTGTTTATGTTGACGTAAGCTCCCTAAGTGGGGACAGTGTAGGGGCAGGAGTGGGTAGGAGCTTCTAGGAATAAATAAAACCCTAAAAAACTTCTTTTAGTTTTTTAAGTGCAGATCCATAACACTTGCACATTTTATTGACCACGTTCCTTGGATGTACTACTAGAAGAAGGGGAGGGACCCCCAAAACAAACAAAAAACCCTCCGAACGAAATAACAAATGGAACCTTTGAGTTTATGTTAAGTTACCTTCAGTAATTATCTGAAGGTAATTGGATTATCTGTTCTTTGCTGTTACAATTTTTGGTGGAAGTGAGTGAACTGTAGCAGAAAGGATTAAAAGGAAGAAGAAAGCTACCACCTTCCCTGTGTGGCAAATGGCTCACTGCTTAGAGACCTTTCCTGTGCATGTTGAAGGCAGATACATTTTTGCTGACTGGGTGGGTAATAGTTATTTGGGATATTTAGGAACAGCTGACGTGGGCAGATTATGTGATTTAGGGTCAGTAGTAGTGTTTTCTGTTTTGTTTTCTCTCTCTCTTATTCAGTCAGGAGCTAAAGGAAAACTTGTCCGGAGTCTTGCTGTGTGTGAAGAGTCGTCCCCTCGCCCGGGAGCAGAAAATCTTCATGATAATCAGGTACACTTGCAATCATTGCTATTAGCTGCATGGTTGACCTCCATCTTCAGTTGCATGATTGTGTTACTTAATTGGGTGTTTAACAATGTCTTTCTTGGGGGAATAATCATATCCAACAATGAACATGTTTTTATGGAGTTATCTGGTTTAGCGTGAACTTTATTTTGAAATACCAGTTTTATACTATATCACAGGGTGTTGTTTGCTTTTTTTTCCAGACCCCCTGAAAGTTTCAGCAAATGGAAAAGAATTCAAAAGTATTCAGATTTTAAAATTAAAAAATATAGTAACAATCAAAAATAATATTAATATGTTCTCTTCTCTTAAGCTATCTCTTTCGAGGCTGCACCAAATACAGTTATGAATATGCTCTGGTCTCTGGTTCCTCTAAGACTCCAGTTCATATCAGTGTGCCCCTTCACATAAAATTCAAATGCCCTTCGCTCTCTAAAATACATTGGTAGAGCCAAGGATGCCTCCTACTGAGTGGCACTCATTTTCTAAACTCTTGGTGTAAATTATCCTATATCAAAAAGTGTGTATTTGAGTTTATCTGTACTGGTAGTGTTGTATTCCCAGCAGCTGGTAGAGTTCTGTCCTCTGCACACCTCACCTTGGACAATAACACTGGTGCCAGTCTTTGTAGGCTAATTTCAAAAAGTACTGCAAAAAGCAAAAGTTAAGCCTCAGTTACTCCTGTTTGCTTGCCTAGTGAGAGCAAGGCTTAAAAAAACTCAACTAACCTAAACCCAAAATAACACAAACACTGCCTATTATTTATGAGATGTTTATGTACAATTGAGATCAGCCATCAAGAGAGCTTGAGCAAGTGGCTTCTTGTGAGCTTAGCACAAAAATAAAAAATGACATTTAAGTGTACTTTCTCACTGTTTCCTCTATTGACTTGAAATGAAACAAATCTGTCTCTCCTCTTAGCTCATAAGTAAGGAGAGGATTTTCTATTTTTTTAATTTTTTGAAAGACCAAAAACCAAGTTGTTTAGCAGGAGGACGTCTACATGTTCTACTGCTCTACAATGACGCTTATGCAGTAGATGAGCAGGTTATTTTATCAGTTGTTCTGTTGTAGGTAGATGCTTTCCGCTTGACTTGCGTTACTCAAAATGCGCGGCTTTTGTTCAGATTTTGTTTGTATTTTCTATTGTTTAATGGAGAATGAGAAGGAGAACAGTACAAAGAGATTGTATTAAGCATTGCTGGTAGTTTATAATGTACTGCACAGGACCTGTATTAAACACCCGAGACACTGGCAGGTGTTGAGGCAAAATCCCTACCCTTACACCAGGCAGAGGAGGGGTTCCTGTTACACAGAGCCTCTGGTCTCACCTGACTGACCAGCTGTGGCAAAGATTTCTTTGACCGTCTTAAAATATTTATGGGAGATGAAATGTCTCCCTTGACCCCAGCATCTGTTTCCTAAAGACACAATTGGCTTGGTGTAATTAATTTGATAGGAGTTTCCCTTTTGCTCTCACTGACCTTTTACTAATGAATGTGGCTCAGCTTTGCCATGGAAAGCTGGACCTGCAGGCTCCTCCTTGGGCTGGCTGAAGGATACGGGAAGTTTTGTGCCAACCAAATTGCTTTGCTTTCATTTTAGAGGAGAAATAGCTTATTTTTTGGTTTGGAATTACTTTTTTTTTTAATTTTAAAATTATTATTTTATCTTAATGGTTTACAAACCACAGGGAATTAATTACCAGAGAATGTACGGTACACTGCCAGAACTACTGAGTATGGATTGTACTGCAGACTTGATGTTTGTATTTATATTTGAATACTTGCCTTCATTTTCCTGTATAAGGAAAACAATTGTTTACCTGTATTACTTGACCTTGAATGCTTACCTGATGGTTCACTATGTCCTTACTTAAAAGAATTGTTGCCTTTAATGTTATACTATTGACCAAGAAGTGTATTATTGCAATTTGAACATTTATTTTGTTGTTCTCTATACTTGTATCAATGTATTTATTAACATTGTATTTTATTATTGAGAAAAATCAATAAAAAATCTAAGAAAATATACAGTAGCTTGCTTTCACGACTACAGCCCTTTTGTGTGTTTCTTCTGGTGCAACTACATCAGTATTACGTTACATGTAAAACAGTATCTACTGTACGTTCATATGTGTGCTTATCTGTAAAGTCTCTCATTTTCATAAGTGCATTTTTTAAGAACCACTGTGAAGGTTAGGATTAATATCCTAGGAACAGCATGGCCAGTTACATTTTTCTCCTATTGGAAAGCTAGCAGCACATTCGCTCTGCTTTGGGCAGTGCAGGGCATCAAGAGTTATCCTTTGGGATCATTTGGCAGTGGTTGATCCAAAGTTTGTTGGTTGAATGAGAAATTGAACTGCCTGCCATTTGAAGTGAAAGAATGCAGGCACAGTGTTAGTCTTCTGAGCACAACTGAGCAGGTTAGGAAACATTTTTCTCTGTAGCCTTACCTCAAATGACCAGGAATTCTCACTCTTTCCCTCTGTAGTCTCAGTTTTTGGCTGATACTGTTAGCCCTAACAGAAGTAGGGAATAAGGATGGTAGATCAGGTTAAATTTTGGGTCCAGGGCTTTGTTTCTCTTTTACAATGCTTTTCATTTCAAGTCTTCTGTGCAACATTCAAACTTCACAAAAAGTCAGTAACGATTAAACTGAGAAGTTACCGATTTCTGTCTTACTGTGGCACGTTTATGCTGATACCCTGTTCTGTTAGGATCTTGTCTTACATGTGTTGTGATGGCTGATTTGTAATTCTTTAAAAAATTCAAAAACCTAAAGCTTGCAATAATTACTGGAAGCATTTTTTTTTAATTCATAATGGTCTGGTTCCTTAAAAAAACCCACCCCTTACTTTATTGTTTTATGTTGATCTTTTGGTATGCTAGTATACTTTGAAAAATTGTGAAGGAATTTACTAGCATTCAAGAAACTTCAGCTTTCTCCAGTACTGGTGAGTTAGGTTTTCATTAACATAATGCCAAAAATTATCAGGCATGCAGGACTCTCTTCTGCTAAAGAAAACTACCAGGAAGTTTTGCGACAGCTTATTTCAAATGTGCTTTTTCACACTGCTTAAGCATATAGTATTATTTTGGGCTTTTTTTTTTCTTTAAAAGAATGAAACACAGAAGTAGGCTTCCTTCCATTTTGTCCAACCAGATTTCCTGAAATATTTAAATTATGCCATGGTAACTTCAAAGGAAAACAATTTGGGGTTTGTTAAAACAAAGCCAGTATAAAGTAATATTAGAGGCAGGGAAAAACAAGTTCTTCAAGGAAAATCAGAAAATGCAAACCAGCTTGAATTCTCAGTTTTAATTAACTTTTTTAAGCTGAAGCATGCTTTCAAAGGGTCTCATAGTCTCTGAAATACTGACTTTTTGAGGATAAAACTTGTGGTGCCTTAGAGAAATTCACTGGGACTTGAAAGATCACAGTGCACGTTTCACCCCTTTTGCTAAAGGCACATCTCAGTGTCTTTAAATATAAACTACCTGATAATTTTGTGAGCCCTCTTCTATACAACTGAGTATATAATTTGCTGGCACTCTTCTACTGTCAGAGCCAGAAAGCTCAGTCTTAGCTGATACTGCACTTACACATGCAAACCAGTTATATGAACCTGCAGATTTTGAAGTGAGGGGAAAGAGTTACATTTTTCAGCTATCTATTCACTGATAATCACTTAATATGTGTAGTATTAAATTATAGAATTAATTAAGAAAGTTCTAGTAACTCTTAAGTGAGAATTACTGAAGTATAGAATCATGTAGTGCCCTTAATATGGGGAGCATTTTATAGTATTCAAATATTAGAGAAGAAATACCTACTTACCACTAGAATTTGGCCTCTAACATGTCATTATTCTCCTGACTTAAAAAAATAAAACAAAACATTTTTCAAATAGGAAAGAAATGTATCTGGCTTCAACTTTTCTAGCTACACATAGTTTAATGACAATATCTACAGATTGGAAGCCATGGGAAGCTTACTCAATCTGGCCCATAATTTACCTCTCTTTTCTTCCCAACAGGAATCAATCCAACTACAGCTTTCAAGTTTTCCTAGCTTGCAAGAAGAAGATAAATCTAGTAAAGATGACTCCGAGAAAGAAAAAGAGAAGGATAAAAATAAAGATAAAAACAGTGAAAAAAACAAGATCAGAATGTTATCAAAAGGTGAACTTAAAAATATTTAAATTGTTATGACTACTGTTGTAGAAAGGGTATGTTTTTACAAGCATGCATTTCTTTATTTGTGTATAAATACACAGTAGGAGTGTTTTCAAATTCGGAACCCGAATGTGTGTGCTTGAGAGTATTTTTCATGCAAACATAAGGCTTTGAAAGTGAAGAAACCTTCCAAACTGAGATTTGGTATTAGATGTGATTGGTTTTCTTTAATGTAAAATTGATCCTTCGAATACTTAATCATGTTGGTATAAACACGTAAATATATAAATATATGTATGGTTATATAATAAGACACATGGTTTTTTCCAGATTAATGACAATATATTGGCATGTGTAGGCAGTAGAGAGTAATCCTCTTCACTGCTTCTCCTCTCTCATGGAGAATTTATCCTAAATGCTGTAAGAAAATCCATCCATGACATTCATCCTGCATCACAATCTACTGTTACCATCAACTAAGACTTCTTCAGGAAAGACCTTGTATCTAAATTTGGTATTGTTTTTTTAATCTTTTTAGTAATCCATGGTATATAGTAGCAGTGTAATCTCTCAAAAATAATCGTTGCCTACCTGGGTGTGAATCTGCAGCGGGTGTGAATAGGCATTTGGCTTCAATGGAACTCTCACAGTTCACGCCAACTTGAGGATCTGTGTGTACTTTTGAGTCAGGAGATAATGCTGAAAAATTAATTCTGACTAGTGTCACGCATCCCTATTACCTGCCCACTCCCAGGTGTCACTGGATTTCATCTGTTAATGCAAATAGAGTTCCTGCTGGCAGGATTCCTCATTTGCTGACTGTACAGCATTTATTAAGTGATACAAAGAGATGTTGATGAATAAAACTTTTTTTTCCTCATTTTTTAAAAATATTTTTAAAGAGTTTAAAGGAAGAACTTGGCAGGGTCTTGAGTGGCGTTGAAGGTTTCCTGTGTTTTTCAAATGACCAGAAGTTTCTGCGGTGTTTAGTTTTGGTGCTGTGTTCTCAGTGGAGTGGTACAAAGGACCCGTCAATGTCCACCTGATGCTCCAGAATGTAGTTTGTTCTTGGCTGAGCTCCAAATGAATACTTTCTTTAAGAGCCTATGCTATCAGATTGTTGCTGCAAAATGGACTTTGATTTATAGCATAGCTTCATTGTAACTGCTGAAATGAAATAAATGAGTGGAGGGTGTTTGTTTTTATTTTTCAGATTGCAGTCAAGAGTATACAGACTCAACTGGCATAGATTTGCATGAGTTTCTCATTAACACATTAAAGAATAACCCCAGGTAGGTATTTCCTGCATTAGAGCTGCTATTCCTGAAATTATAGCTGGCAGCCTTTGACTTCCCATAACAATACACTGTGTTTTATTTGTTCTGGAGATGGTTATGAGGGAAAATGTAAAGGAGGTAGGCTGTTAACTGAGAAAAATGCTGTAAAAAGTCATCAACTTCTACTCCCCCATCCAGTCACCCATTGCTTAATTTCACTTTTCAGTAACATCTGGTCTTTGTCCTTACCTTCTTGTGTACAGCTCTATGTGGTGATTGCAATAATAATTATAACTATATTGTGGTTGGAGATTTGTTTATGAATATAAAGTGGCTTTCCTTTAATTGTGCTGCACACAATTAAAATCTTGTACACAGTGCCAAATTCTGCTCTCAGTATTCCCGTAGTTTTCATTTGAAGCTGCAGGCTCATCTCATCCTTACATTTGCCTGTAAATATCTAGAGAAGGATCTGTAACATTTTTTTACATTGCGATTTTCATCCTTCATTTCAATTGGATCTATAAAATAGGTACTGTGTAATTCTGCAATTACAGAAGTCAGAATAATTGGATACCTAACAGCTTGCATAACCACTTGTATAGATGATAGAAGGTCCTTCAGTTGCTTTAGCTATGCAAAACGAGAAAGTTCAAAAGAACTAAGGAGTGATGGGACTCTGTCAAGCTTAGAAATGAGTGGAAATATGCTGGGGAAATTTTTGAATGTTTTTGGCAGGAGAGGAGGGGAAAAAAGGAACGTCTGAGACCATCCAGTTGAAAACAGAGCATTTTGACTGAGAAACACTGTGACATTGCCTCCTGGGACCCATAGTTCAAAGGTGTTGTTCTCCATTGTATTCTCTAACTAGATTAGATATGTCCAGTCATCTTGCAGCAAATCAATGCTCTGTGCAAGATACGTCTCGGGCAAAATGCTGAAAATTTCTGTGCGTAGCAGCTCTTCTTGTGAGAGAGTTAGGTTAGTTGGAAATCTCATTTTCCATCAAAAAAAGGGTTGAAAAAGGACCAAAGAAGTCAGTCTTTCTATGGAATACATTGATAGAAGCCTGTTGTGGCTGGAAGCACTTTCAGACTGTAGCTAAGCTCAGGAAGAGCAGAATCTGTCACGTATGTCAGCAAAGGTGCTGCAGTCTTTTCCAGATGAGCCAGGGTAAAAGCATGTTTCATTTTTAATCAAGATGACTGACAACGCTTGCAAAATAGCCTTAGAAACACTGATATATTCATTTTTTTTCCTCTAAAATGTCTATTGATAGTTGACAGTACAAATCCATGCGTTTCTTTTTGACAGGGACAGAATGATACTCTTGAAAATGGAACAGGAAATTATTGATTTTATTAGTGACAACAAGTAAGTCGAGTTCCACACTTGGTTATTAAGTCACGTGCTTGTGTTGCAACGAGAGTGGTGTGAGTGTGTGAGGGATGTGCTCATGTGAACCACAGTGCTCCAGAGGGCTGTTACTGGCACGCTGCAAGAGCAGGCTTTTGTTTCCTGACACGTGGTGGTGCTGCTTAAAATACAGTAGGTGCAAATGAAAACGTTTTTGCTTTTCATTGTGTTGCAATTGCAGTGGCTCTGCACATTTAGAACCAAAAATATAATTAAAGCATTTAGTGGGGAGAATAATCAAATATGTTATCTTCTGGCTTTTCCTGCGTGCTGTGTTATTCTAATGCTTTGGAAAATAAAGCTGAACTTAAGTGGAGAGATTCTTGCTACAATTAGCTCTTTATAATAAAATGTTTCTGCAGCTTTAAAAATAGAGAGTCAGAATAGCAGCAGAGGAAGAAATTATGCTGACAGGAAATAAGCATTTTGTCAGTAATAGAGAAAAAAAGGAGTATGTGCTAAACTAGATCTTTTCAGAATCGCCCTGCATCTGACCTTTGGGAGAGAGGCAGAAAGCTGTTGCCGGTGTCTCAGCAAATCTGTAGGATTGGTTGAGCAGGGAGCATCAGTGTGTGTGTATGTGTGTGTGGGGTGGGGTTGATGAATTCCTCCCAACACACAGAATACTCGCTAGGTACCATGAAGCATGAGCTTTGTTTGTCTCAAATGGAAATGTGCTTATAGAAATTTTTAAATTAATTCCTTCTTTTTTTTTCTTTTTTTTCCCCAGCCTTCCTGTAGCAAACATTTATATGTACATGCACAATGGGGAAATTTTCAGTTAGATTTCTGTCCACTGAATCATCAAATGTATTGTTGTTTTTGTTTATTTATAGCTCAGAGGGAAATGTAATTATCAGTGCTATTTGTTTTCTTTTTTTTCTAGTAATCACTATAAAAAGTTCCCTCAGATGTCATCGTATCAAAGGATGCTAGTGCACAGAGTGGCAGCTTACTTTGGAATGGATCACAATGTGGATCAGACTGGAAAATCTGTAATTATCAACAAGACCAGCAATACAAGAATGTAAGTAGCAATACTGTTGTGTTTTATCTTGTTCCCTTTCACAGTACAAGAGCCGGTTTGTACCATGACCGCATGGTGTAATTCTTTTATATATATGTATTTTATTTCCTTTTGTAGCAAGAGTGAGTGCTGTTTATTTTTTTCCTAGGGTGGAAGGGGAGGGCAGGGCTCGTTGTGAGGTTATTTAAGGATGTAGGAATACATAAGGAGAAATCGATCCAATTGGTCGCTTGCAGGACACTTAATACAGTATCCTGGAATGTTACTTTTCCTGTTTCCTTAGTGCTGCCACTTTGCTATGGAAATAAGCTTGTTGCTTTACATGTCACCTGATACCATAGGGCTATATTTCTAAAAATTAATTCCTTCTTTGGAACATTGCCTTTTCCTTGTTCTGGCTTTCCCTGCTTCAAGAGTCATTTTGTGCCCAGCCCAATTATTTGGGATTTGGTTCCCCTCCACCACCTGCCACCATTAATTCCCTTTTCTTCTTCTCCCCTCCTGGTTCCACTTTATTTCCTCTTCAAGTCTCACTGTTTGACCACAGTGGTTTTGTGAAATATAAATTCCTTCTGATGGTTCAAATGTATTGCAAAATTTCTGGCAGGTTAAACTTGTGCTAGCATGTGTTGTGTGTTCCTCCATGAACATGTATAAAGCTAGCAAAAACTTAATATCAAGGTCCCTGGCTAGTTCAGCAAAGGTGTGGTGATGTGTCCTTGCCTAACCAGCATCACTTTTTCTGGCAAGTGCCACGTGTATTAAATGCAGCCTTCCTCTCCCTCTCTACCTATAAAATACATAATGAAGAGAGAGTAATTACAACTACAAGTAATGAAGTTTTGGTATCTGGTATTGGAACAGGAAAGCCCCGTTTGAAAATTGTGAACTTCCTGTATTCGATTAGTAGGAGAAATGAAAACATTTATTTCATTTATATATCCAGTAGTTAGGTGATTTATTTATATCCAATTGCAGAGTGTTTTTTTCAATGTTATTAGCTTCTCATGTAGAAGGGTAGAGGGACTATCTAATTTTGCAAGATCAAAACCTGAGCCAAACACATTGGTATTTGCTATTTCACTGAACCCTAAACATCTTCTTTATGTATGAAGTAAATTTAAGAAGATGGACGATTTATCTTAGCTACTTTTCATGGGCTATTCCTGAGATACTTGGAGATCTATCAAACAGCACTTGGGCATTAATGTTTTTAAAGGTTTGAATATAGCGTGCACTAACAGTTTGATTTTCAGAAGTCAAGAGAATTACAGTAGCTCAATAAAACACTCAGGCTGAGAAGGCTTAGCCTCAGGGTCTGGTAATACCTGCCCCTGCACAAGGGCTATGAATAAGAAAAAGCTGGGTATGCAGCAAAGTGGTGTTCAGATTCGAGCTATAAATAAGGAAAAATTTAGTCTCCTCTTAAACAAAGCACAGTCAATCATATTTGAATGCTTTTTAGGCATTCCTGTCTCTTTACAGTTCTCCCTTTTCCCTTCACATCTGTCACTGCTGTAGTGCACCAACTGTTACAGATCTTTCCTCACGGCAATGCCTTCTCCTGGTTGGCTTGACAATAGAACACCATGACATCTGTGAATGCCTTGCTCTGCTGTGTGGCTGCCATCTCAGAGATGGGTGGCACTGGCAGTGCTGTTGGAGATGCTTGCACAGCGCTTCTGCAGAGGACACTGAAGCCTTCTTCGACAGTCAGGGCCTTATCTGAGAACTCTGTGTCTTCGTGCATGGTGGGAGTGAGCAAGCAAGCAAGCCAGGCATGAACTGGCATCCCTGTGGGCAAGCTCAGCGGGCAGGACGTTGCAGGGGTATAAGGGATCAAGTGTCCCTTTCAGCTGGGGTCTTGCAAACTGGAGGTGAGGCCAGACAAATTGGTTCTGACACCATTCCTGTCTGGATCTTCCAAAAACAAACACAGGGCTTTTTCCCTCTGTTGACTGTGAGTACAGCTGTTTTGTAAGCACCGCACAAGCTACAGATTTCTTCCCTCTTCAGTGGTTTGGTGGTAGGTAACTGGATTATGTGAAGCTCATATTGCCTTGTGGTGCTTCCAGTGTGTTATTTACATTATTTTGATATTGCCATAAAATAAAGCTTTTAGAGTGACTCTTTCTTTTCATAACTGGAGGAGATGGCATGTTTTGTTGGTTTTTTTTTTTAAATGTCCCTGGCTATGACAGAAAATAGCTTGTTATTATCTAGTGTGAATAAGGGCTGATGAGATTTTATTATCCACAGCAAATATTGTGTAAGTTCCACATCTGAATGCGTCTGATGTGATTTCATGTGTTCTGCATTTCGCTACTCTCAGAGGAGACAGTTTTGTGCAGTTCAGAATCAACACCAAATACTGGGAATATGTTGACTCTATTAATTACTACTTGGACGGTATCCAGAATGCTGAAGAATCTGAAGAGTGTCTGAAATGCTGTTCAACGTGGTTATGCTGTGCTGTAAGCCTGAGCCTTGATAGCTTTATGTTAATTTATGGAGAGGCCCCACAGACAGATGTTCAGAAGATTTGCATATTGGCAATAAATTATCTCAATATAGCATGTGGTTTCCAAAGTGCTTTAGCTACATACTGTGGAGAGAGAAGAATGTTCTTGCATACTCAAGAATTCATAAATTCTGCACTGTCTGTGACTTCTGTGTACGTGTGCCTGTTTGGGAAGAACATATGACTCTGCAGAGTCACCATGTGGGCTTGAGCGAGCACCTTGTGGCTTCTTTGGCTGAGCGAGAATTTGTGTCACATCTCTGCTCAGGCTCGCAGGTGACGAGTTCTTCCCAGGCTCCAGGCAGTGAGGTGCATTTATTCTGTTTAGCAGAGATGTCCCCTGCTCACTGCCTGCAGGTGCTTGGAGTTGCAAGTGTCAAAAGAGTTAATGGTGTTGAAATGAAAAGGCTGGTAACAGTGCTCCCTTAGAGGTGCTGTGGGTCGGACTGGTATCTGTCAGACAGGGACTGGGGTATGAACAGGGCAGATGGGGGCATTTCAGTCCTTTCATCAGATGGCTGTCTTAGGGCAATGTGTATCGCTTTTTATGTACCTGTCCCTGTAAAGTACATATTCCATGGAGGTTTGGGATTTGAGAGAGTGCTTTCTGAAGAGGTTGCAGCTGGAAGGAGGGCTGTGACTCCTCTGTTCATTCATGCTGCTTTACAGAAGGGGGGAAAATGATGGTAAAAATTCGTTAGGACTTAAAGCTCTTGGAGTGCAATACTGTAGCTTTCATGAACTCTCAGTGAGGTCTCTCTTAAAAATACAGTGAGACAATAATGTCAATTTTTCAGTCTGAAGAGTATTTATAATGAAGAGCTTAATCTAAGGTGCCCTTTTTTCTCCTTAATTTTATTGGAATGTGAACAAGTCATACTGTCTTGAAGCTTTTTCTATGAAATTAAATCTTAAAATACAGTGATGACCTCAACTACCCAAGTGTTTTTTGACCTTAATGAAGTTAAGTCTCTGTACTCTAGCTCTTAATACAGAATAGTGGATTTTAAAAACAAATTATCTTTTCATATGTTTTTGAAATTTAAAGTAGGTGAAAAAAGGAGAACAACTTAAAAAAACACAATCATATAATTCTCATGGTCTCATGTCTTACGAAGTCCTGCTTAACTAAATCACCCCATTTTTGAAATCTCGTTCTCAGCAGTATACATGAGAAAAATTGATCAGAAAATGGGGGAGGATTTTGTTTTTGTTGTTTTTATAGTCAAAGAACTCAAATACTATTTAAAATGAGAAGTCTATTTTGTTCAGATGAAACTGGTCTTGTGTCCTGTTCTAATGTACATTTGTCTGTCATTTGTGTCTGCTTATCGTCTATCTAAAGATATACAGAAATGTGTGGGGAACTTATGACAGTGAAATATGATATAAAGAGAAGTTTGGAACTGAGGCAATATGTTAGACAGGACATCCCTATTTGGAGCCAAAAAAATGTCTCTGTGCCACCTTGTATTCTGTATATTCCTCATAATTCCTATCAAACAACTGGAAGTACTTCAGAGTTCTTTGCAGAACAGTTCATGTTGTTAGATGTATCAGTTCAATCAGATTCATTCATTTGATTATCTACAGATAGGTGGAAAAATGTAGGGGAAGTGTGTTTGGTGTACTTGGTAAATGAAAAGCATTTTCATTTGGTTGAGATCATCAGCCATGTGACAAGCATGTCTGTACCACAGCCCACACATGCATTCATGTACTGTTTTATGTAAGTGTGAGTGGCAGGGCTCATCAGAATGAGAAGGTGGGATGCTTGTGATATATATATACTGTGTTTAGACATTTTCATATGTTCTGAGGGTGTAACATACTTATTATGAACTTTATGCCAATTCTTACATCCTCGGTTCTGACTGGTTTCTTTTCCAAGAGCATTGTGAGTTATGATCCTTGTGATACTTGGTTTTCTTCCTATTCTCTTAACATAATGTTGGCCCAGTTGAAGTTGTTTTGGTGCCTTTGAGGTGCATAAAAAAACTTCAGGCAATGCTAAGCTGTTATGTGTATTACAGGGGTTCCTTATAATCTAGAGATGAGCTGTCTCAGCAAAAGGAGACATAGTGTACAAGTCGTACTTCGAATAACCTACAAGGCCTTCTTGTTTGACATATAATCTGCATTATTCTGCCTCCTTTGTGTAAGGGGATGTGAATCACAAGCAAAGAGAAGTTCTCTTTGGGTTTCTGTTGTGTATACACTGACTGATCTTGCTGTAGATAACATCTATGCTAGTAGAGGTGCCCTGTGACAGTTTTACCAACATAAGAATCTGAGCTTTGGTACAGGATATGACAGATGTGTCAGTAAAATGCCATTCACTGAATGTGGCAATTTCAATGAGGAATAGTTTGTGGAATTTTTTTTACCCTAGGCCAAGAAGACTTCCTTGAGATGCCAAATGTTACAGCCTTTGGAGCATGCAGAAAAGTATGCCTTTCCCCTTGACTGAATAAGGTGTTCAGTGTAAATTTTAATTTCTTTGAGCAGTTTTTTGCTGACGGGAAAGCTGGGATGTTTTAGCTATATGGGAGGAGTGACAAATGTATACCTGAATGCAAATATCTGTTTTGTAAAATCGCAGTCAAAGCAATTCAATATTTGCCAGAGCATTTGAGGAACAGTTTTATTCCCTGCCCTGTTGTAAACCAGAATAGTTATCTGGTGAATGGTTTGCTGCATGGTATTATTCCATCTGTGTTTAAGCACCTTATGCTATTCTTAATTATGATATGTGTACACAGGGCAATGATCTCATGAGAGCTGAATTGCTTTTATGAGCCACATGATGCATGAAAACATATGTGAACACCCTTATTTCTGGTTTTATTATTTTCATTGCAGTCTTGCATTATTTTCTTCAAGGGACTATGGAGTCAGCTCCATTCCTTTCTTTTCTATTGTAGTTACCTCTTTCCCATCTATGCTACAGAACAGTTACTCCTTGGCTACTGAAAAATAAACAGACATTGGAGATATTCAGACTTTCCCTCTGGTTTACAATTGCTATTGCTCAACTGGTATTAGAACACTGATATAAATGTTAGTAGAAATATAGGGCTGCATAGTAGATGCGTGCAACTAAAACAGAGAAACTGTGTAACTGAGAAATAACACTGTATTGGTCAAGACCTTTTGTTCTGGTTTTCGATAAACTCAGACATTATGCAACTAATAATTTAAAAAGAACATAAAAGAATAATGTATAATAAAAATTATGAGCTTTTATAGCTGCATTGTAATATATGTAGCATTTAAGTAACAAATTGTGTTGGTTTGCATGGATTTTATTGCTTGATTTTTTTCATGAAAAAAAATCTGTTTATTTCAGTGCAGGATTAAATTAGGAAGATGATTAGAAAAAACTTTTTTCAGCACAATAGCAATCGTGTAGGTTTTAAGAACCCAGTGTCCCAATAGTCACTGCTGTGATGCTCATGCTTTAGCCTTTACCTCCTTTTTGGCCCTTCCCACTGCACTCAGAGCTGCAGCCCAGAGCTGGGGAAGGCTTTCACGTCCAAGAAGTAGGAGGGAACTTCCCGAAAAATGCTTCAGAACAGCATTGAGAGGAATTGGACATTTTCATTTGAGGTTCAGGGAATGTCTCCCTCCAGCAGTGACCTGAGCCTGCTTGTTCACTGCAATGCCTCTGCTTATTGTCGCAGGAGAGAGCCACCTCCCATGGAGGAGCTGCCTTTCTTTTATCCAGTCACATGGTGATTGGAGAAGTAATTCAGGGGGTACATGTGCTGATAAACAGTAGAGATTTTATTAATATCTCATTATTATTATGCTATAAATGTTTCTTTCAGATATAAAATTGCTACTGTTCCACAAATATGTTATTTGATGTTGTGTATATTCATTATTTCACTGCTTGATGCTCATCTCGAAGAGATGAGCTGCTTTTTTTAATGTTTATTTTCTTAATTTTAATGATTGTTCAATTAGGACAGCCTTTTTTTCTCAGCAAGTATTCTGCCATTTTATTCACATGCCTGTTTTACATGAAAGATACGTGAAAAATACTTGGTACACTTGAAGTTGAGCAGAATTTGATGTTTAAACACTGGCTTCCTTCTTACTTCAGTGTAAGCTGTATACTGAACCCATAGAAATTACTTATTTTGTAAATGAGATGTTAGGGTTAATGAACCAGTTCTAATAGCTCCAATATTAAATTTTCATCTAATGTAATTTATTAAAACTAAATTGTTTATAATTAAGGTGGACATGTGATTTTTACAGCTGTTCTATACTGTAATGAAATATTACTTAAGCATTAATCAGAAGACATCTATAGTATTTCTTTTTCTACTTTTTTTCTTTTTAATCCCTACAATCACACCCCTTAATACTATAAGTTTTGTTACACCCACAAGGTTATTGTCACCTGCTGTGTGTGGGAGATGTGAGGCTGCCCAGGAAGAGAGTGCTATGGAATAGCAAGTAGGTAATTTGGTTGAGGGAAGCTCTTTTTTGCATGAGTAATTAATCCTTGTGCTCGTTCAAGCTGTAGTAGGAGAGTGCTCATTAATCAAGATGCTGTTTGGTCATTTATGCTTTCAAATCACTGGAGAGAGATCTGGAAACACGAGATGGCTCCTGTGCATTCCTCAGAGGTAACCGTACATCAGTAGTAGGTGATGAAATGTATTTAAATCTGAGCATTTCAGAAATCAGGTGTTTATATTTGAGCAAGCAAATTTTAGAGGTGGTAGAAATTGGTTTTATGATTGTGTTTTGCTCTTCTGTTGCCTGCCTCGCTTTCAATGTAGGAAATAGGACACATAGAAATGTAAAAAGTATCATGAGTTTCAAGACATCTTTGCCTTTGTCAGTTTTTTCTTGCTGTTCCCAGGGTAGCCTTGTAAGGCTGTTTCTGGCAATTTATTAAAAACAGGCACTCCTCTTGGGGCCAGTGGTTGTTCAGAGGATGACTTCCATTAGTCTTCCTGCTGGAGAGGGGGAAAATGTTCATGGCATGGAGCAGAAGTCAGCACAAGAATTTGTTATGGTATTAATGTGTATACATGGGGCATTTCGAGTTTCTTCATTAGCCCGATGGCTTTTGGTGAACCATCTTGCCTTCATCAGTAGACTCCAAATCTTGAATTTGCTTCCTTTTTCTCTCTCTGTTCCTTGTTAATTTTTGAGCTTCTGAAATAGAAAAGTGTAATTTTAAATAGATCACAGCAGTTATGCAACACTGTAATTTTCAGCCACTTACAGAATATGCCACATTCTTAAAATCAGATATTAATGAATTCCATAATAAACTGTGCTACCACTTTTGAGCCTCTATTAGGAAATAAATTGGCACTGTGCAAGATGTTCAGTCTTGATAGACATCCTGAATATCAAGAATTAAATCCAGTTGAGGAGGGTGAGGAGGTCCTTCAGTAAAGAAACAATCTTAGTTTGATCACAGGCGGACAGCATTTTGAAGCTCCTAAAATGGTCCCTGTCTGAGAGAGGACATGGTGCTTCTGCCGTGTCTGGCAGAAGAAGTGGTATTTGCATGTGGTCTTGGCCTGCAGGCTTCTCCCCTGTGTTCAAAGCCTGTCTTCTGGGCCCAAAATACTGGGCAAAATATTTTTGTACTCAAGTTTGTACTGGGCAAAAGTAGCATTTATAATTTGTGGAGTTTTCCCCCGTGTGCCACAGAAAAAAGAGCACCTTGAAGAACTGTCTTGTACAGGATTGATTTTTTTTTTTTAAGGCCTTTTACCATGATAACAGAAGTTCTTAGTGACTCATATGATAAAAGCAGCAGTCTGTTAATGAGACATTTACCTTCAAATGCTTGCAATGCCACCTTGAGTGGTTTTAAGTATTAAGTTGTGATAATATAACTGCACTGTGCTTTAACAATTATCTATATTTAAATTCCCACTCTGGCTTTTTGAAACGACATTTTAGCATCCATCAGCCCCTAAATACATAAAACTTACTTGAAGGGTGTAATTGCAGGCCCTCATTCTTGAAAAACATTGTTCTGAAAGAATTTAATCAAATAATGTAACCTGTAGGGCTGGAATTCTGCCTTTTTCATTAAGTTGGGACCTTTTGACAATGATGATATTTGCTTCCGAGTTCTGTAAATTCTCAAACCCTCAAAATATATTCCTATGCCTGTATTATCAAAACAGACATTTGTGCTGCAGATAATAGAGTTTTGGCGCTCAAGGTGAAGCAAAGAGACAAAAATGCTTACGTAGTCTTACTGGGGTAGTAATGCAGAGCCCTAGGAGAGCCTTCAGCCTAAAATAAAAAAAAACAAACCACCCAGCAGGCAGACGTAGTAGATATTCACAAACTAGCACAGCAAGAAAGGCCACCATACTGTGTCACAGCATGCTTTCAAAATAGAGGCCAACATGACGTTGGACTGAGCAGTCGATTTAATTAAAGACAAGCGCAAGTAACAAGAAAACACTGTTAAACCATCAGAACACCTGCATAAGAGTGCCCTAAATCTTCACAACTTCTCTGAATCCTGTCAGGAGCAGTGCTTCTCTCTGGCTCTCACCATCCCATTGCTCTCTTGATGGCATCCTTGTGTAAGATCATTGTTGTCTGTTATTCATTTTGTTTGCCAGATTATGATCCTGAGAGTACCCTGGGTGATATTTTTCCTGTCCTTAGCCCCATTACCCCACCTATTTTTGGCTTTTCACTGCCATTCATTCAGGAGAGGAGCATTAACATGCTGTTCCTGTTGCATGCATTAAATGAACATTGGATTGCAAATGCAGAGTTCAGTGTTTTTGGCTCCTGCACACCTCTCCCCTTTTGACCTTGCATCCCTGTGTTGCATTCTTTCAATTGATCTGCTTGGCTGTTATATGTGAGGCTTTTGCAGATCACATGCACTACAGTGCTTGCTAGATTCTTTAACTACATCAGGTGCTATACTGGCAAACCCATCTTTTCCACACATGGTGAGGTTGTTGCTTCTTTTAAAAGCCATCTTGCAACAGCCTGTGTGATGTGGTGCTGTCAGAAACACATGCCTCATAATAAAGATTTGTGTGCTGTACCTAAGTCAGCCCTGACAATACCAGACTGTGTGCTCTGCTAATGCAGTGACCGAGTCTTCAGAACTGTAACATTCAAAGCTCATGCTTGTCTCTTCCCATTTGTCCTTTTGGTGTGGTATCTGTGTTTCCTGATTCTTAGCCAGTTATTTTTAATAAGCTAATTAACTGATTTTAAATGATTGCAGCTTTTCTCCCCACAGTATTTCATTTCTTATCTCCTATCCAAATAGTGGTCTGTGAAACTGCATTAGTTAGCTTGGCAGACTCAAGGAAATGCCCTGCTCCTTCCTTAGTCGTGTATCCTAATAGCTATTACAATTCTGCAATATGGTTTTAAAATCTGTAATTTGATTAAATAGCGAATACCTGGTTAAGGTAGTTAGGTTTTGGGGGTTTTTCATTACCACTTACAAGAGTTGACTCAGAATCAAAAGCATTAAATGAGCATGTAATGAGGAATTCTCCTTAAACAGTCCATGTAAAAATATGCCTGAGGAATGAACTCTGCTTTCCGTCATCCAGAGATAAATTGAGAGGAACTCTACTGGAGTGAATGGAAGTAGCTTACATTAAAAGCACCGTAATGATAGTAGGAAAAAATCATATGCTATCAAAAAACTTTTTTTTTTCCTTTCTGACACACAGAAATATTTTGCTGCTTATTCCAGCTTTCCCATTTCACTGTAAGCAGGGAGTCTGAAAAAGTGCCTTTGGGGCCTTGCTTAAGGGAGGGCTGCAGATGGTTTTTAAGGAACTATAAAATCAGAAAGGTAACAGTAGTGGCCAACTTGCAAAAGAAAGAATAGACACAAAGACCACCTAAAAGGTAGTGATGGGGGTTTGTTCTGCTATGGATTTGTTACTATATATCTGACTCAGTGTTTCATAAAATGATGGCATGGCTAAGGGTCAAAGGAATCTCGAGGTCCTCTTGTCCAACCCAGTCCTGCTCGAGCAGCACCACCTGGACCCAGTTGCCCAAGACCATATCCAGGACTGTGCAAGGATAAGAGACTCTGCCACCTCTCTGGGCAACCTGTGCCAGTGCTTGGTCACCCTCACAATGAAATTATTCCAAGCACAGAAATAAGGAACTTCACCCATATCTTGAAGTGACTTTTACAATGATCTCTCAACACAAAAATGAGGCTGAAAGAGTTGAAATGATCATTGGCTGCCTGAGAAGGAGCACACAGCCATGAGAAATGGGAAAATAGTATTGCCCTAAGATTTTACCTGGGTACTCTCCCCAAGTCTGGACCTGACGTTGCACAGAAGAGTATGTAGAAATGCTCCTGAATCAGGAAAAAACACTGGATAGTAGGGCTAATGATCCCAGTTACATATTATGTTTGGCCATTGGTTAAACTGGTCACGCACTAAAAAGAGATATCTTTTCCTAGTGGAAGAAAACACATTAGGGAAAGGTTTCCAAAGATTTTTAGTGGTGGGAGCAGACTTTGCAGAAGTTTGTAGAAGCTCAGAGAGTTTTGGGAAGCTTTTTATGGTGAAATGTTTGGGTGCTGCAGGACACCTAGTGAAGTTGGCTCCCTGAAGGTGTCCTGCTGGCACCTACCTGAGTGTTGTGGTGCTACCTTGCTGGGCAGGACAGAGAGGAGAGGCTGTCTATGCATTCTGGCAGATTTGGGGGTGAGAAGGGCGCTGCACATCTGCCTGAGGAGGCACGCCAAAGAGCACTAACTCTCAGATGCAATTTCTCTTAAACATTCGTGGTGCCTCATCCAAAGCTTTACAGGGAGGGGAGAAATGTGCTGTGTGTTTTGTTCTGAGCCACGTTGCCAGAAAGATGACTGACTGAGCTACCTGACAACTTTGAGGAAGTATGAAATTAGTTCATCTGTGATTGTGGTTTTGTGAAGTTGCATTTTCAGGGCACAGATATTTTGCTTCTACCTGTACTGTCAAGCAATAAAAATTTGGATGATCAAAAGGTTATATTAAATAAAACCAAAACAAAGGATCAAACATCCCAGACTTTACATCTTTTTAGCCTGTGTGCTTTCCCCCTCCCTTTGTGTTGGTTTCTGAACCTTTAAGGTATAATTGGGTCATACCTTTTGGCTTTCTCAGTAGCAGCCCCAAATTGCAAAAGTCCTATTGACTTAAAAGGTATTTCCTTCTCAAACTCTTTTCTGGAGTAGTAGGGCTTGAGATTCTCAAGTGATGCGTGGATTTCAAACATGAGGCATAAATAAAATACTGAATGGGATAAATGAAATCCTGTTGTACAGGTAGGCAGCACTCCTTGTACACATATATTTGCATGCCTTTTTCCTTGCAGATGACTGTTACCAAGAAGATGGGTGTACTGTGTGGCCAGGGTCAATCCACCAATACAGGATAGGTATTGTAGGTTGGTTTGTTTGTGATTTATTTTTTATTTGTTTGGGATTTTTGTTTGTTTGCTTTCGGGAGATCCCTAAATAGTGAAGAGCACTTAAGTTAGTGATAAGACCTTCAGGAGTTCTCAGTGCCTCTTCGGAAAGGCTGCACAAATCCCAGTTTTTAAATTAAATTAAGGTTTGGTTAGGATTTGAAGATGTAATCTAGGTATCCAGTGTGGCAATAGTAAATAAGTGCTTGTGTGGGGTTTTTTTTAATGGATTTGTAACAATAATTGTAAACCATGCTGTGACTACAGTAAGATCTTAATTTATGCCAGTACTGAAAATAATCTTGATAAATCCACTCCCTTACATGCATGAGCACAGTTTTGTATATTGTGCTGACTACTACTGGCAGTATCAGCTCAAAAAGCTCGGAAGAGTTATTAGTGTAGGACTCACATGAGATGAATTCACTGTACCTGCTGTATTACTGTAATTAGGTACTGTGTTAGTATATTGGCACTACACTGCATCTTACTCAAAATTGCATATTATTTTCTTAATTTTTAAGCATGTTCACCTGCAAATTCATAAATTAATGTAACAGGTCTCCCCAGAATAACTACAATGTCTCTGCTTCCTGACAGCAAATGCATGATATGGTTACAGAGACCTTTAAAGCTGGGAATGTAGAGCTTTCACTGACTTCCATCAGTGGAGCAGACCCAAACCTTTGCAGGGTCAACCTCTTCTCTACCCAAGTGATTCAGAGCATTTGGTTCCACTAGTGGGTTTTTAACATTTTTTTGCCATCTGTATCCTACTGGTAATATATTTTTACAATAGATGTTAAAAAAGAAAATGCAGTAGACAGTATTGAAGAGAAAAACATAAGCACATGCATAAATATCACTGGACCGTGGCATCTTCTTTAAAATAATCCACATTTCTTTCAGCTAATGATTTTTAACGTTTGAGGGAGGTCTGCTTGAGGTTGGTGTTGCTGAAGAAATTTGTTGCTGTGGTATCCTATTTGTCACTTGACAGCCTTCCCTCAGGCTTTGCATCCCTATTAACTGAGCTCTTTGCATCCTCACTGGTAGCAGTGACCCAGAGCTGCAGTGACGCCTGCGAGGGGAGGACCTTCTCCTGGTGCCCGTAGCACCCTGCTGCTCTGCACTGCCCTGCACACTCCCAGAGTCTCTCTGCCCCAGCAAATTTCTTTTCACAACTGGGGATTAATCACCTGCTGGGATTGTAGATTAATTTTATTAACAGGCACATAACGAATCATTAGTTTTGACTTTGTGGCTTGATCTTGTGCTACTCCTATTCTCTTATGACAGGTGAAAACCTTTTATAAATAGTAAATGAAGTGAAAATGGGATTTAATAATTAATATAATGCCATGAAGTATGAAAACCGTGTTGTTGTTTAAATAAGTTAGTAGTTGGAGGAAACGATTTTATAAAATATTTTTTCCAGCTTTTGTCTCGCTAATTTTTAATTAATTTTTTTCTCTGCATTTTAAAATCTCATTTATTTACTATGTTTTGTATATAGTTTATTAGATGCTCAGTAGATACTTTAGACCTCTAAACTGTACACTGATGGTACAATTGCGGAAATTTTGTTTGTGCTCTAGGATGTAAAGGCAGAAAAATAACAATCAGATAGTCCCGTCAAAGCAGAATATTTGAGTGAATGAATCTTGTGGCTGTGCAGGCATAGTGCTCATTAATGAGAGCAAAGGGAGAGCAACCCACCTAGCAGATCCATTAATGGGGCTTTTTAACCTTTCTGTTTATAAGGAAACATAATGAATGACCCATTAGGTTAGAAAATTATGCAGATTGCCCTGGTCCTCTGGGCTTTCCCAGAAGAAGGTTAGTAGGGCATCCAGAGAGTCTGCTGACTGGGGCCCTGTATCTGTGAGTGCTAGCAGCCATGGCTGGGGGACAAAGGTTTCTGGAATTGTCAGGCTGTGTGGAAATCGGGATGGTGTGAATTGTGAACAAAGTGGGAATCCACTAAATTCATACAGAAAGAGAGGCAGAATAGCTGGTGTATCTTAATATTGAATTTTTTACGGTTTATTACAAATGTTTCCTGCACATCTGAGAACGAATTGTTATGGACTGCAATCATGGCATGAATATGTGCTTGATTTTGATTTGAAATCCATAATACTGTAACAACAAAATGGTGTCTGATTTACACATCTGGTTGAATTTCCTGTTGTGAAATAAGATGAAGCTGAGGTTTTTAGGGTTTTAGAGTTTGTAGAGGACTTTTACTTGGAAAATCACTGACTTCTTTAAATTGTACCTTTTGATTTCTCCCCCATTGCTCTGTTAATATCAGTGGAAGCTTCGTGTCTGGTTTGTGTAGGTCTCTAGACATAAGCAGCTCCTACCAGTCCTGCTGTTGGCAGCTCTTTGAGCACAGAGCATGAGGTTTGTGCTCCCTGATAGAAACCCCACGGTGCATTACTGCTTTTAAAACTGTGTATTAGCAGCCCTTCAGTCAGGTGGTAGCAGTGCACGAATCTTAGCTCAGTTCTTGAGGCCATTGGTCACCTTACAGATTCTTGTTGGGCTGACAACATTACAGGCTTGGCTCTGGGAGTGGTGCAGGCTGAGTGTTATTCATTGACAGCTCCGAGGCATTGGCAGTGACCAACTCAGTCACAGAAGTTGTTTCTTAAAATCTCTTCTTGCACAAGGTGAGGTGACATAAGATTCTGCTTTTTTCACGAGGTGAGAACATGGAGCAGCATCATAGCAGCTTGAAAACCTGAAAAGGTTGAACTTTTAATCAGTGGGGTTTGGCTTTTAAAATAATGAAAAGATGTTTGTATCATTTGAAATTGGTGAATTAATTGATTAATAATTGTTCTGGAGTATTTTTCCCTCTTAATGGTGATGAGATAAAGTTCAGCTGAAGCAAAACATCATCAGTCCCTCCCTTTACTGGTTTTGTTTATTAGGAGAGAGGAAACTCTTGGGTGTTTTGTTTTGTTTTTTAAGATTATTACCAGTTTTTCCTTACTTTTAAAGACGGACAGGCTTCACTAAGCGGCAGTGTTGCCGAGCTCCCGGCTACTGAAGGAAGCAAATTAACATACAGAATGGTAATTTGTTTTCCCTGTCCTTCAGTCACAGTGAGGAGAATCTAAATATTTCAGTGACTGAGACTTTGGGTTCCCATCCCTTGCTACACAACAACAACAACAAAAGCTATTTATAGCAATAACAGTTAGCAGCATACAGCAGCCTAAGACAGCTATAGGCAGCATCTCACCATGACCACAAATGTTAACTGCTTTGCACTGAATGCCTCTGTAAAAACAAAGAGCACTGAGAAATAAAGATCAAAGCAAAACCAAAAGAAAGATTTTTTTATTGCTATGTTTTACTTTGCTGGCAGACCAGAGCAAAGGTTTTCTGAACATTTAAAAGATGAAAAAGGTGAAGAATCCCAGAAGCGATTTATCTTGAAGCGAGATAACTCTAGTATTGATAAAGAAGACAATCAGGTTGGTTCTCGGTTCGAGAGTTGCTGAAATTTGTTCTGTTCTTGAAGGTGGGCTGACTGATGTTATTGTTGTTCTTTTGTTGTTGCTCTCCTCCTCCCCTGCCCTGCTGCCCCTCCCCGCCTCCTCTGGCACACGTACCACCGTGGGTGGCACCGAGCCCCAGCGTGGCCGCTTCAGCCCTGGCAGTGTGTGGGTTTGCATGGGTGGTTTGCTTGGCGCAGGACTTGCTGCATGCCCACGGGAGGGGGGATGCCGCTGGCTCCGGGCTGCCTGGAAGGCTGTGTTGGTTGCATTTCTCAATGTCTTGCCTAACTATGGCAGTTGTTACGCTCCCTACAGCTTCCTCCTTCCGCTGTACCCATTCAGAGTTGGATTTCGGTATGGACTGGTGATAAACTGATGTAGCTCAGAAAGGAGAGAGGAAAAAAAATTTTAAAAAAAAAAAGCCCCAAAATAACATGATGATGAGGCCAGGTTGATTTTTTTTTTTTTTTTTAAATCATCCTAAATTAAATTTTGACCAAAATTAAATTAGGTTCATCTTTTAGTTCCCTTCCTCCTCCTGTGCCCTCAACACCTTCTACTGTCTGTGTAACTTACTTGCTTGTGCATGTACTGTGGCAGACCTTCCCCCCTCTGTGTTGCCTGTGCTATGACACTACCTTACCTTAGGTGAGCCTGATGAATAGGGCAGCGCCAGGGAAATGTGTGTGTTTGTGCTGCCTTTAAAAGCGGGTGTTGTGCTGTTTCAATCCAGTGCAAGCTGTGTATGTATTAACAAAACCAAAAAAATCTCTAAAAGGGTTCTGACACGATTTGCTTTTATGAGAAAATTCTCACAGGTAAGAAGACAGCACATGATTTCTTTGCTTAGGTTATATTTGTGGAGGGACCTACCAGTAAGTTTCTCATTGCCACTCTCCTTCATGTTTTCAGTAAAGGACTGATTTTTCCCTTCCTTTTTCCTTTTTTTCCACCCTTTTTTCCCTTGACTTTGAGCTGTACGTAGCAGCCTTGCCAGTTGTGCTGCATCCGAGTTGTCTTTGAAAACAAACCCCAAGCAATTTCAGGCTGTGGTGAACATGGGGATCAGCCGAGGGAAAGCAGCATGACCTATCTCACCCAGTGATGGGGTGCAGGGGGAGAAGGAACAGTGCTTGAAACCCAATTGCCAATGAAGCATTTCCTTGTGGGTGTCATCTTCTCCTTCCTCCCGTGGCACAGCCATTTCTCGCACTGTCATTTACCAAGAGGCACAAACAGCCCTTCTTTTCCCAGCAAAACTGAGCTAGAGGATTCCTTACAGTGTGGAAATGGTTAAAACTGTCATGTCAAATATCTGGGACTTCTCCTTGTCCACGTAGACTTCGTGGGTTTCTTCTAGGGTTTGCAGTTTAGCTCTTGCAGCCTAGTTTCCCTCTTTTCTTCCTTGATCTGTAGGTAGCACCCTACTGCCTGCCCTCCTGCTCCTCACAGCTGGTAGGAGATTCAAGAAATGTTATCAGCTGAGATCAATGGCACTTAGACTTGTGTTGTGAACATCCAATATTAGGATGGTGGGTCCACAAAAGCTTTGCAGAAAGCCTCGTTTTAGCCACCTGCTCTACAAATCCATATGCAGTATCTAACTGGAAGCCCTGGAGTGCCCAGGGTGCTTCATGCAGGAACGACAGCTATCATTTTCGTGCTTCATTTGTTTAAGTGAACATTTATTATTCTCAGATGACACTTACTTAATGGCAGTTTTTAACAGCTCAACTTATATAACCCTCCTGGTTTTCTTTCTGCTCAGCAAAACAGAATTCTTCCATTTAGAGATGACAGACGAAGTAAATCAATTGAAGAGAGAGAAGAGGAGTATCAGAGAGTGAGGGAGAGAATATTTGCACAAGATGTGAGTAGTTGTTTTAATTGCCTCTTTAGTGCCATACCTTCGCCGGTAGTCAGACAGTCTTGCCCCCCTCCTACAACACCACAGCTGGGCTTGCCCTATGCAGCTGGAGGTGACAGGGAAAGCAAATTAGCATGAGAGGGTCCCAGAGGAATTTAAGAGGTGTGGAGTTTGACTTCTGGAGAATGAGGTGATGAGAGTTGCAGCGAGAAGGGTAGAGGAGGGATCAGGCCCAGCATGTTGTCTGGGAAGTGCCTATCCTGTTTCTTTGAATGTTCATGTGGTCTAGGATTATTTCTTTTTTCCTTCTCTTTTGCTAACCAAAGAGCAGTGATTTAAGTGGACACTCTCAATAATTTCAAATAGCTGTGTTATTTTATATTTCTTTTGAGCTGGATCAAATCTTTTAAGTTTCCTTGTGCAGAACCTCCTTATGGTGTTCATTTCTTTGGACCAGTGCTGTAGCCTAAGACACTTAGAACAAAGAAGAGGCAGAGTTTAAACATGGAGTTGCCCTGGGTTTTTGAAATTACTGATTAAAGAACTGTATTTCTGCCATCAGAAAATTGGTCACGCTGTTGATGATTATATTCTGAAAGGAATAAAATGAAACAGACATTATAATTCTTGCCCTTACCAAAAAATCAGAACTTGCACAATGAGGTATATTTCTGGAGGAAAACATTTAAATATGAAACATCTGTGAGCAATACCTGATGTTCCTGCAAAAAAGAAGAAAATAATAATTTGCTATAATACTGTAACGATGGGGTACTAAAAGGAAAAAAGGAAAGAAGTCAACATTTTATTGTTTTATATCTCAGTGAGAGTTCTGCCACTTAGAGAATATGGGAATAAACCAAATTAAAATTGTTTTTGAAAATCATACTTGGCAGTGTCCTTTTAAATTAAAACTGTTCATATGTTTCAGGGCTAATAGTATTTATCATCTAGTTTTGGAATTTCACATGTCCAAGTTGTTTTTCTTTAGCAGAATAAGCAGAATACACTGTGTAGTTCTAGGGTGTGTGTTGTATCACTTGTGATTTTTGCTTTTTAGTAAGTAGCTAGCTACATCTAAATGTTTTTAGCCTCACTTCTTGACTAAGACAATTCCAGTAAAAGCAGAGGCCCTTCAGTTTATGTTTTGCTTTCAGCATGTAGGTCTGATGTAAATACTGTCACAGTCTATACATGGTAGAGTTACCAAGTTCAAGAGCTGCAAAAGCTTCTTTGCAACCAGTTTCTTATATGACATTTGTGGGTTTTGTCATGTTGCAAAGGAGCTTGTGCAAAACCAAAAAATCTTTGGGTTTTGAAGCAGAGTTCAGATGAGGCAAAACGTTAAAAAATACCATATGGACAGTCATTGCCAAAACAGTGCAGTTTGTGTCACAAGCAGCAGCTAGAAGTGCCAGGCTGAGAAACAGACGTGGCTGGGAAAGTGTGCTGAGAGTGGCTCCACAATGTATTGCTGCTGCTGTCTTTAGATACTTGAGTTTTAAAAGCAAGCAGACAGTGAGCATTTTAATTGCCCACAGCAGGAGATTGTTGTGGTCCATCGGGTTAGCATCTTCGAGGGGCAGGACCTAAGAAACAGTGTGGTTTGTGGCAGGCATTTTAAATGCATTGGGAGTGAGCATTTTTAAAGATGAAGAATGTTAGATATCTCTCCCTCTCTCTCTCATATCCACTCATTTGCTCTCTCTCTCTGCTATTGCAGGTGTTAGTGAGCATCATAGTGCAGTGAATTTCAGCAAGCTGTGCTATTAATGTGAACAGGAATATATTTCTTAGCTGAGCTTTTTTGAGTGGAGCACTCCTTACAGACACAAGGTGTTTTAGGATGACATCAGTGGTTGTGGTGGTGGACAATGTATTTTTTTATTTTTTTTTAATTTTAGTAAAGAGAAATGGCTTCCTATCATAGATAGTCATTAACTGCCTGTGAGACATTGAAGTTTAAAACCCTCTGCAATCATTAATTAGTACAATGTTTATGTGAGGTAGGTACCTAAGCCTTGTCACCCTCCAAATTACAGATGTAGAAAGAAAGTCAGGAAAGGATTAATCATGCGGTATTTTTATTACCCCTATGCTGTTTACACTGCTATAGTCAAGCCATTATCAGTGCCTTGCTTATGAACCTTAGAAAATAGATTATAGATACTTCACTTCTAATTGAATATACATGAAGAGAGCTGGCATGAGATCTCCAAAGAGCAGCCATGAAGGTCTAGAGTACTGCCATAACCTGTTGCATCTGACACCCCCTCTCTAAACACATTTGAGGTTCCCAAAACTCTTTGGATAACATATCAACCCAAGAGTCAGAACTTTGAACAAAATTTAGGAGGAAAAGGAAGTCTCGTTACAGGGGCAAAAAATTCTATGCATGTTCCAAATGCTGTGAGAAATGTCTCAACCTGGACCTCCCATACCAACAGAAAGCTTACTTGTCCTTCCTTTGATCTGGCAGTTCTCTAGTGAACCAGATCTCTTCATTTCCAAGTGGGAAAGTTTTAACAAAATAAATATGTTCATGAGTAATGCCATCATTATGATAGTCCTTATGATGATTAGTCTGATATTAGTCAGTTTAAATTATACTTTCTGGCAAGTTTTCCATGTGCTGTGTTGGCTATCATAAATTTTGACAAGGAGAGCTGGAGGTTTTAATGACTCCTGTCATATCAAGGAGTCATAGCAAGTGGCAGGGATTGAGAAGCATTTTAATGTGATACCTTAATAAAAGGGTAGGTGAAGAAATAAATAGTTAATAAACGTGATTGTTCCACCTCACTGAAATAAGAACTAGAAAGTGCACCTCAAATTTTTCAGGCTGCTACCAGTAAGGCAGTGCTGCCTGAACTCTGTTATGGTCAAAGCTGTTTTCAACATTATTTTTTAATTGCAAAGCCTACAACCTTCCTTTTAAAACGTTTTTATTGGAAACTTAGTTTTACAACAATTTGTGAGTTTTACAGCCGAGTGCACTGGAGCAGAGGACCTGGAGTGTCTGGGCCTTGCAGAGAAATTTCTTGTTTGAACTGCTTTAGTTGCCTTTAAGATGTTGAAAAGTAATTGTCCAAGAAAGACAAAGAACAACCTGAAGGAATAAAAAAAAAGAATATGTTATTTCCCTGTATGTAGATTTAACAGAGAATCCCAAGTGTGTGCATAAATGATACATGATGTTTGGCTTTTAAGCCTGCAGAAAATTGATTTTAAAGACTAGCAATCAAATTACATGGGGGACATTCATTCTTCAAGGTTAACGCAATGTATAACCTTATGAGCCAGAATCATGCTAGGACCATTCAGTGTTCATAAATGTATTCTCTGAGAATCATTGTGTATTCACTCAAAAATGTAGATATTTTCTTACTTGCACAACTGCTAGAATTGCCTGTGGTACACATGGAACCATACTTTTTTGTTTTCTGTTATTAATTGTAATGGCTATTTTTGACTAAGGAGTGTATTCTGAAGAAGCAGATCCTTTAAATAAAGTAAGTCATGATTCACAAAAGAAATATTTGAACAGATGGCTTCATCCTGTGCTATCCTTCTAGTGTGAAAAGATTAGGAAGAAGGCGGCTTAAAATTAATAAAAACAAACCAAAGGCACACCTCATTTTGGCTACCATAAACCTGTAGGTACTAAAACTCCTGTACTGCTGTACAGAGCCTTTGGTTTTGGCTGCAGATCTAAGTAATAAGCATTAGCTGAAAGCCTGAGATCTATCACATCTTGTTAACTGACATGAAAATTATTACCTATGGTATCCACTGCAGGATATTGCTGCATCTTAATAGTTATCTATGTTGGCTAATGTAATTAAAAACATGAGCAGCAACCCCCAGTATACCTAATGCACTGGCAGAGCTGATGCACGTTTTCCAGTTGAGGCTTTAAAAGGTTCCTGAAAATTGGAAAAGTGAAATACTCATTTCATAAATGATAATTAGTCATACAGAGCACTCTAATGGAAATCTTGCATGCAGAAGTCTCCAAGGAGGCTAATTTGTAGGTAATCATACATAACTTTTTTCTTTGGTAGGTTTGTTGTCAGTGTGTTTGAGGGCTATACAAGAACCAAGTGTTTTTAAGGAATTTTTTGATAACAGCTGTGCTGTCTGGTTCAGCTTTCCTGGTGCTTTAAATTGAGCATTATTGATGCCTTAGATCAGGAAAGTGAGTCCTGACCTTGTAGGAGCTCTATTGCTATCCAGAGCTGCTTAGCCATCTGATTTTTAACAGTTAGAATAACATAATAAAAAAGTGCCTGTCTTCTCTGCCTCTCAGCCTCACACCTGTACCGAAAAATAGCTTCCAGGGATTGTGTGGCCCTTTGCCAGGATTGTCAGCCAGCAAGACAAATGGAGTTATTATGGGCTCTGTCTTCAAGTCCATAATGTAGTTGATAGTCGTTCCCATCAAGACACTGAAAAGGAAGCAGACCTTTCTGCTTGATTGATAAAATATAAATCCCAGATATTTATTCTGCTTTAAGCTGCAGTCTCTTTAAACACTTTAAAAAAACTAAATACCTCTGGACAGATACGTGCCCCTTTGCTTTTGTAACTTTGTGGGTACACAAACCAGCACTCTGGTCTAAGCAAAGGTTTTCTGTAAGGTAGCTGTAATGCTGCTTTGGAATGTGACTGCGGTGAAGTCAATGCATAGATGCTCATCAAGATGAAGATGTGACCCCGCAGTTGATGCTGTACAAGCCTGCAGGTGACTTCACTATGCTTTTGTGGGTAGTTAGACTATGCTGAAGTCTGCACAGCCACCTTTTTAATAAAACCTGGTGAGTAAGGTACATGAAACAAGAGAAGATGCAGTGTCATAATTTTACAAGGGTTCCCAGTGATTTTAAGTGTAACAGGTTTTTATCTTCTCTCAGCCTGGAGTGAAACCCTAGGTCTGCTCTGGCTGGTGGGTTCTAGTCCCTGACAATGGAGAACTTGTTACTGATGTCCTGAGGCTTTGTCCTTGCCACTGATGCAGCCCAGAGCCTTGCAAGTGTAGCAGGAGTGCAGGGTGGGAGCTTGTCTGGGAAGCCCACAGAGCTGTCAGATGTTCTCTAATGTGAATTCTGGGTGGGTGAATTACAGCTTTAATGAGAAGTTGCAGTGCCATCTTAGGGATAAATTCCTTCCTTTTGTAAATTGTCGGGATGGCAGTGGCTGTGGTACCAAGGGAAAACTTTGTCCAGGCACCTGCTGGAGCACTAGGAAAGAGCAGGGTGTTACTTCTGCTGCTGGCCAGCACTCTCTTGAGTAGGTCATTTAGCTCACCCTTTTCAAAACAAACATCCAAAAGCCATGCATATCCCATACCATCAAGACTAGACACCGCTAATGATGGCATTTCATTATTCTTTGAGCTGAGTCCCATTGTTACAGAAGTAATGGGCATGATCTCTGGTGCCCTCCTCCCTTTGCCTGCCTTTTGTTTAAATTCAGTGCAAGCACTGACTATTCTTTCTTCTGTACCTCATTGAGATATAATCCAGTGACATCTATGAGGCATTTGGTGTAGCGAACATGAAATAGGAGGGAAATTAAAAAATCAAAGAGGGAGAATTATTCATGGGAAATTGAGCACAGCTTCATTTCTCTGCATAAAAAATTAGGCAATGCTAAAAGAATTATACACTTGCCTATAGGATTTATTTCTTCTCAGCCCTTCACCTTTTTTGGTATCTAAGTCCATCAGCAGAGAACCTTTTTGTGATAGACTATGATTGTTGTTAATATTATTATTAAGAAGGTTATTATCATTTTATATCTCAGTGTTCCCTCTCCAACTGTAAAATGTGAAATCATACACTATTTCTAAGTATTGCAGTATCTTCCCTCGCTTTGAGGAACTTTGTCAAATCTGCATGCTTTCCTCCTGTTTGTCCTTCCTACCTGCAGCTCTGTGCTATCCTGCAGTCTTACTTTGTGGTGGTAGGGCAGACCAGTGGAACCTTATGTTATGCAGGAAAAATGTTTTTCCCCTTCAAATTGCCAGTATTTTGCCCATACTGCCTCCTTCAGATCTCACAACTGAGAAGTTTCAGTTCGTTTCGAAACTGAGACCCCTCCTTGGCAATGTGTTGTAATGCATGGAATTTATTTTACTGGCCTGACCTTATTCTTGACCTTTTTTCCCCTCTTGTCTTCTGCAAATGCAAATGGTGCATGAATTGAAATCCCCTTAAGCCTGAGCAGGGGAGGTAATTCTAAAATCAAGAAGGAAGTGGAACAGCAGAGCATATTTAGAACGTCTGATACAATGCCTTTTTTATTTTTCAGTCAGTTTGCTCCCAGGAAAACCTTTTTGTGGAAAACAGGTAAAAAATAGCTTTGTGTGTGTGTGTGTGTTAAACTTAGCTGTTTCTCTTATTATTTTGTCTATCTATAGTTCTATAGTCGTTTATCCTAATGTGAAGCAAATTTTTAATCCATATTATTTGTTTTTCTGCTTTAAGAAGGGGTAAAAGAGATTGCCTTGCAACATGGTATCTGAGCAGATAAGATATTACTACTGCTTTCCTGAGGCTTTGCATTTCAGTTTAAAAAGCAGATTGTGGGAAAGAGTGGGAGCCCACCTAAGCTTTCCTTTCAAATGACTGTTCTGTCTCTGGAGTGCCTTCAGAATTTAACTTACTGATCTTGAAAAAGCACTCTAGCAGTGGCTGGATGACGGTATTTATGGAACACCAGGCTCGTGCTCTGTTGTTTGACCTGCCCTCCTGTGGGGCTGAGCAGCAGTGCTGACACTACTTGTTGCTTGTGAAGGCTCACAAGTTGCCCAGGCTGGACTTGCTTTACTGCTGCAGTGCAGTGATGGGGCGGTGATATCTGAGCCCACTCTTAGCATTAGTGTGTGATGGTTGCTGTGAATGCTATTTTTATTATGTTAAATCCACTTAAAGCAAAGGGCAGAAGAAACTGTCTCTAGAAATCTACAAAATGTGAAGTGTTGGCTCCATAGCAGCTGTAAGTTAGCTGAACTGTGCTGAAAATCTTAAAAATTGTGCACCTTTTTGCTGCCATAAGGAATTTAACCAAAACTGGAAATTTCACTGGGGAGTGTTTGAGCAGTGCCGGCCCAGGTCTGTCCTGTGCAGGTTTTAAAGCTGTTTATCACCCCTTGAAGAAAGGGAGGTTGTCTTTCCCAGCATTTCCTTCTCTGTCCATCCTTGCATCTGTCAGATGCAGTTTTGGGTGAAGGTGTTCCCATAAAAAATGACTCCACAGTAATGGTACAAACCACCTTTTCCCATGGACGGTTCTGTAAGTGGAATGAGGGAAGGTCCTCAGAAGATCGTGGCCACTGTCATCTAACCACCTCATGTTCTGGGAGCTAAGGATATTTCCTCAGTTGATTCTTATGTGATATGATTTATCAAAATAAATCAAAACTGCAACAGAGGAACCCAAAAAAAAAGAAAAAAAGATGCTCTCATAAACCTATTTATCCCTCTCAGGAGAGACTGGGGCAACAAACATGACACAGTTGTTCCCATTTCCAAGTCAGCCTGGAAGGCACCCAGAGACCGTGCTGCCGAGGGTAGGGTGGGTACCTTTATGGGATAAAGCATGAGCTCCGTAGCCAGGCCTCCCCTGGCTTATGCATTCAATCCCACACCCGTGTGCAGGAGAATGTGCAGGGTAGCTCTGGTATATGCGGGGCTCGAACCCATGAGCTGACCGACCTGCTTTCCTGGTGTGAGGATGCACAGCCAAGTGGAGACCAGTAAAAGGCCACGTTGGAAATTGTACTGCCTGAAGTGTTGCTTTCCTGAGGGAGACTTCAGCTGCATTCCTCGGAACACTGCTTTTTCTTGCTTCATGCCCTACAGCCTTTGATCAGGTGAAGCGCTTGAACTTGCACTTGGCTCTGCACACACAAGCAATCCTGTTGATTTGCTGTGTTGAAAGTTAGGTATGGGTTTAAGTGCTTTGCCTTTCTTTTTTTGTCAGGGAACCTGAGCATTTCTCTGAGCTGCAGAGACTTCCGAATGACTTAACAAGTACTTAAAATTACATATGCAGTGTTTTGCTGGCTTGCATTTTTTATGTTCTTATTAGGTGATATTTTTATAAATTTTCCTTTGGATGTAGATGTGTGGTTCCTTGGCTTCTGAGAATTACCTTGCTCGGCAACAGGAAATGCTAAATGGATTTCAGCCTTCCAGGCTGATGTTTTGTATGTTCAGTTCACTGTGCACTGCTATGGGAGAGGGAGGAGGGGGCAATTTTAGCCTTGCTTTTTAAAATCAAATCTAGCAAAAGTTGGAAGATGTTTCTAGAAATCTAAGATAGCTTTACAGATCACATACATTTGAATTGCCATGTTTATTAGCGTAATCTTTCTTTTTATTTTTCAGTAGGCTGTTGGAAGACAGTAGCATATGCAATGATACCCATAAGAAAAGACAGCTGTTTAGGTTTGTATGACTTTATTTAATATTCATTTCCCAGTTACTCTTATTTGTGGTTCTGTCTGTGTCCTTGCCCAGGGAGACCTTGATGGGTGTGGGTATATCAGTTTTCTGATTGGCAAGGAACATGGAGAACAAGTTCTGTCCCACTCATCTCATGCTCTCTGAATGCAGAGGTAACAACAGGACCGTTTCCTTTGGTTTTATGGGTCACTGTCTCAGGAACCATATGAGATTTTCAGGTGTCCAGCTGCTCAAGCTGCCACATTTGGGGGTGACAGTAACTGGTGCAAGACTCATTTTTGCTGGAGCATGTACAACAGGCACGTTTCATAGACTAGTGCCCAGCCTGACCTTTTTTCTTTTGTTGGTTTATTAAAAGCTGTACACAGTACATTGAGGTGAAACTGATGAAAGGTGAAAATTCCATTATCCAAAGCAGCTATGTTTTTAAACTTTTTCTCTGTGAACTTTGTCTTCTGAACTTCAATTCCTTCTGCCCAGAGAACATTCAGATGTATCCCATATCTGAAATAGCCTCAGGAAATCAATAAGAGTCAGTCCCTATTTTCATGGAGGACATTTTTACCAGATGACACGCTGGATCAGTGGAAGACCCAGTGTGGTCATGACAGTGTTCTTCTGTGGGTCTTAGAAAGGTTGTCTTCCCCCACCATGAGCTCTCACGGGTTCAGTTCAGATAAGCCAGAGCTGAGCATGCCAAGTTGCTTTAAAAGTCAGTCAGCTGCCATAAGCCTTAAGCAGAGCAGGCAGAAGGAATGGATGCTTTCAGAAGCATGTTCTCATCCACTAAAGCATGTGGATAGGTATGAAGAAATAGAGTGATCAGTAGATGTCTGTATGCATTGGGATTTGCATATGTAGGAGTAATAGCATGTGTCACTTCCAACCTATATTTATTTTATATTTATTTATATTGCATAAACTACATCAATTTTCATTTACGTGATGAGTGGTTGCTAACTCTGTGTGTCAGCGCAGCAGCCACTGAGGAGATGGAGAGGTTGCACCAGATAAGGAACAATGCCGGAGCATCTGCTTCTGCATGCCATGACCATAGGCAGCAGGCAAAGAAACTTTTCTCCTTTCTCTGAGTTAGTCTTGATGACCTGAGAGTCTTGGACTGGGCATGCAGGAGTAAAGATGCATCCACACACAAACACTCTTACTAACTAATATCTCTTTGGATTTGGGAAAGTAACAGAAATGTTGTGCAACCCAAGGCCACAGAAAACAGGGATACAAAAACATTCTGTTTCTCTTCCTCTTTTCCTCTAGGATATAAACATAAGAGACTTGTTAATTTCTGATTACAAGAGTACAAAAGAGTCTTTAAGTAATATACTTTGGTATCTTTCTGATTAAATATTAGCGGATGATTTATTTTTAAAATATTTTTCTTCTTTTTGTTTTGTTGTTTCTGTGGTGTTTCTCCTCATGCTTTCCCACAGTCTGGGTGTAGCAAAGGTCAACAGGTTTATACTGCTGATCAAATCGGTGAGAGGCTCTGTTCACAGGCAAGGAATGCAGCAGCCTGATCCCGTCTTTGATACGCTGCTCCTTCATGTCCCAAGTGACACAACTCGGCAGGTTCTCCCAGTAAAAAGCAGGAGACATGTTCACAAGGACAAAGGGGACCAAAAAAAATTAAATAGATACAGTCCCATCCTCTATGATTTGTAGGAAGAGCTGTGAGCCTGCAAGGCATTATACTGTAAAATAAGACAGAGGGGTGGAAAACATCTTCTAAAAGACTTCCAAAGGCAGTGTTATGAGCATCACTTGGGATAACAGTCATGGTGCACTACACTGTTGTAGACATTCTGGTCCTGTCATTTTAGCAGTACAATGTAAAAGTTCACCATAAATAAGCCAAATTCTCCTCCAAATTTTGGTCACAGTTTACTGTGTTGTTACTCACACTGGGTGCTCCACAACTGCTCAAGGACAGACAGCCTCTACCCAGAGATTCTCAAAATTACTACATGCAGTAATCAAACCAAAAAGTAAAGCCAACCATCTCATTAAATCTCTACGTGGAGCGTTAGCAGTGAGGAGTATGGGGTCATGTTGGGAGGGCACATGTTTAGGGAAGGCTTTGGGTGACTTCACAAAGCTGATAATGACTGGGAGTTAGGTGTACTAGAAATCAGGAGGATGGATATGAAGGCAAAAGTTGAGGGCAAGTGAAGTTGGTGAGAAAAACATCACAGTGGATGGACAGAAAAGTAAAAAATAGTAAGGGGTTTGCTGAGGGAAGAAAACACTCAATAGGCAACAGAAATGCTGCATCAGTGCTGTGTAATAGTGCTATGTCAGCCCCATCTGGTGAAGTGCTCTTAGGGTATGTGCAGAAGGGGAGTGGTGGTAAGTGCTGTGCATGTAAAAAGGGTATAGCAGAGTTTACATGCTGAAGGCAGATGAGTATGGGGGTCAAATCCCCTCTTTCAGACATACTTTCATAAATGCAGAGTATTTCCTTTTTCTTTATTAGGGTCGCTGCAGGGTACTTAAAGATAGACTCTGCCATGTCACGGTTTTATTTCTGTATAAATCTTTGTTTCCTGGTTTCTGTAGGGGTAATAGAGACAGCATCGGGAAGACATCTGGCAGTCGGCAGAGCAGTACAGAGAACGAATTAAAGTGGACAGACCACCAGAGGCCATGGAGCAGCACAGACTCAGACAGCTCAAATCGAAATTTGAAGCCAGCCATAACAAAGACAGCCAGTTTTGGTGGGATAACCGTCCTGACGAGAGGAGATAGCTCATCAAGTAACAGAAGTACCGGCAAACTGTCTAAAACAGGTAGCTAGTACTGTGTTGGATTCACAGTGCTCCTTGTTGTGTGGTGATAGATAAATGGCTGTGCTGGTGCTTGTCTGAGTATGGTATATCACAGAATGGTTTGTGTTGGAAGGGCCCTTCGGAGAACATGTAATTTGATCCCCGTGGTTGGACTAGGTGGTGAAATACGTAAACAGTTTGTATGTCTGGTACACAGGAGATGTGTATGTCTATCTGTGGATCCCGGGGTACCTGGTATTGACCTTTTTAGGAACCAAATAAAAAATAGGATGCCTGAGGTTTGCAAATAATAGGAGAGGTAGGTTTTTCTTGGAAGGTTTTATGTGCACATCCTATTTGAGCACCATCTGCACTTGAAGCCTGAAACTGTGGCAATCCTTTCAGAGAAAGCACAGATTTTACCTTTTTATTATTCTTAATATTTCTGAGTTGTGGATAGTTAGATGTCATACATCTGATGAGAAATCAAAGAATGTTTTGTTGTCCTTACTAAAATGCAGACCATCTATATCTTGGAGTACAGCCTTGCCTTGCTGCTGGCAGACAAGGCTATGGTGGAAGCAGGCAGAAGTGCTGGACTCACAGAAGTCCCACAATCTCCCCATTTCCTTGTTTAGTTCCCATTATACGAAAGCCCCATTTAAGGAACTTGGTAGGAATTCTGCATTTATTGGCATTAACTTTATGAGTGCATTAACGTATGAGTGAGTCACAGGGTCTGGATCTAAGTAATTTCAAGCTATGCCATTAAGCTACTCTATTATATTTTAGTGTAAAAGTGCATAATAAATAATGAGCCCATCAGATGATTCCATCAGATTGGCTCGCTTGATACACATAGTGCAGGACAAGTGGTAATCAATACTTATCACTTAGTACTCTTTCAGCTTGAGAGTATTTTATGTTAATTTACACCCAGTTTATCAAACCTGGGTTGGTCAGTTTTCACTCTCTGGTCCTAATGGCCACTCTATTTCTGATATAAGCCAGGGTTGCATTGGCCTTCTTGGCCACCTCTGCACACTGCTGGCTCATATCCAGCCAGCTGTTGACCAGCACCCGCAGGTCCTTTTCCACGGGGCAGCTTTCCAGCCAGTCTTTCCCAAGCCTGTAGCACTGCATGAGAATGTTGTGACCCAAGTGCAGGACCTGGCACTTGGTCTCATTGAACCTCATAAAATTAGCCTCAGCCCATTGATCCAGCCTGTGCAGATTCCTCTGTAGAGCCTTTGTACCCTCCAGCACATCAGCACTCCCTCCCAACTCGGTGTCATCTGCAAGCTTCCTGAGAGTCCACATTTCTTTGACACCTGTGAATCTTTCCATTGCACTGGAATTGAATTTAATGTACATGAATTAGGGAGGCGGGACAGGTTCCTGCTGTATGTTTTTCATATCATTCACCTTCAGTAAAGTGCAGGTAAATGTATTTCTCTGTGGCATTGTGTTGCAGAGGTGAAGACCATTTAAAATGGTGTCAGGGAAATCTGGTTTGGAGGAGACATCTAATTGCAAGAATAATATTTTTTAAGTAGCCATTTTAGTGTTAAAATCAAGCATAGTAAAGGATGCACTTAGGAAATGTATTAAAGGAGAGAGTTCTGAAGCATGCCAATACTTGTAAATGTATCTGCACTCTATGCACCAAACCCCAAATTGCTTTCAAGTGAAAGCTCTTATAATACATTTTTAAAACATCAGTGATATTAAAATTCTGTGTTCTTTTGTAAGTTCTTTGACTTTTTGTAAGGAGTGTGTTTAAATTGGGAAGCTAGTTCAGGCATAGAAAGAGTGAAAAAGAAACTAAAATAAGAAGTGGGGAAAAAGAGCAAGACTGCATGTCAAAACAAATGTATACCTTCAAAGCCAGGACACAAACAGTCAATCAGCATGAGAAAAGTCATAGGAAATAATACCTAAATCACTGTTTCTGTCCTTCTCTCTGAAATGCTATTGAATGGCATTAGAGCAGAAAAGAATGTTCAAAAAATAATAGGGAAATATGTCTTGATAAAGTGTTTTCCCTTCACCAAAACATGCTGAGTGCATTCATACAGCTGTCAAAGCCCCTATGTGCTATTTGCATTTGTTTTCTAAGGTGCATTAAGGTACCAAGTGGAACTTGATTGTGCATGTTTTGCATTATATCTTCTGTATTCTGTCCATGGATAGCCCTGGTTTTCTATAGCTCAGTGGATATTTAAATGTTGATCATGTTTTTATTTTGAGTGATCTTTAATTTTTTGTTGTCTTTACTACAGTGGTTGAAATGGAATTGCAGAGGTATTGCTAAAAACATTAGGCACACTGCTCTGGTAGCATGGCAGAGCCTGGTAGGCACCAATTCTCCTCTACAGAAAGTACTAGTCTGTTCTCCAAAGGGTTTTATGATTCACAGTATTAAAACATTTTTGTCTTACATATAGTGTGTATGAAAGTGGTATGAAGTAATTAGTTGGTCAAGATGTTCTTCATCAGCTAAACGATGGAAAATATTTGTGGCCTCTTTAAATGTGAATATTATTCTGTATATGTGGCAATCACCCAGAAGCATTGTTAAACACTCTTCTTGAGCGTAGAGTATTACAATTTTCAGGACTTTCACAGAAGGCTCACAGCTGCCTTTGAGAGTGTATACAGCAAAGCAATATTAGTACTGTAGCCTTTCTGGATCACTTTTAATATTGTCATCAAAATTAAATTTTCTGCCCTTAACCTTAACTTCTGACATATCAGTAATTAATGGTATATAGTAAGCAAGCAGGAACTGAAGCACAGAAAGATTTTAGCTTTCCCCTAGGCAAGAGATTATAGAAGATGCTGTTCTCTGCAGTAGAGTCCAGTAGTGTCAATTAGTCTTAGACTTTAATTGCATTCAGCTGTACAGGAACTGGATCTTAGTATAGGAATTATGTTACCTCATTTTTGCAAACTTCACAAAAGGGGCCATTTGAAACCTATTACATGGTTATATTACTGGTTCTGATGGTTATTTTCATGCACCTGTTGATGGTTTAGAAAACCCTGTTCTACTGAAAAGCACAGATTGTATATTGCAGATAAAATTTTCTTCTCTGTTATTCTGAAGCGTAGTAAATATGCAGAGATTGGTTAAACTATAGTTCAATATTGAGTGGGGAGTTAATAATTCAACAAATTGCATTCAGATTATATTCCTACTACTTAGGACATCATAGAAAATGTTGGTTGGTTTAGATTTCCAGGAATATAGTGGACTTTCCAGGGCTGACTAAGCATGTACAGTGGTAAGTGAAATAGCTGTCCATTGAGGGAGACCAAAATGTACCTATTCAGTCTGTAACACTCAAGAAGAGAAAATCTAGCACGTCAACTACCATGTTATTGTCACTGACACATTGCCACAGGCTTTAACATAGATTAATTTGAGGGAAGACAAGATGTGTTTCAAAGAAATGTTCTCGGTGTATCTACATATCTATTTAAATAATTATTGGAAGACTAAAAAGTCTAAAAAACTATTGCACCTTTAGCTTCTCTTACTGCATTTTCCACTCAGTGGAATGCACATCTGTTGGAGTGTATTTCTTTCCCCCTCATTTACAAAAAGCTGGCTGTACTGGGGTATTAGCTGTGTTGATACAGGTCTGGAGGGATCATTAACTTCCTTGGCAGGGCTCCAAGTAATTGGAGATGCAGTCTAATCTCTCCTGTTAGGTGTTCATTGCTGCTCCTGTTGGGGAAAGATGATTATACTGCAGGCATTTCAATACATTAACTTTCCTGGGTTTGGTTTGTTTGTTTGTTTTTTTTTCTTTTGGTGGTTTGTTTCTTTTTGGGTTTTTGTCTGTTTGGTTGTTTTTTTAAAATAAAGTGTCCTGTGTATTATATTTTTTCTCTCGGTTTTGGAATTGGATTTCTGCCTTTTTTTTTTTTAATCAGGCAGTAGCCTGATGGATCCTGTAAGTCCAACAGAAACTGTCAGAATATTGATGTATGTGCAATAAGTCATGAGCCAACTGCTTCCAGTCATAATCTTCCCACCAACTGACTGTGCTGAAACATCAGTTTTATTTTTAGAAGTGCAGCTTGCAGAGAAATAATCATATGTTCACATGAGCATGTGCCATTATAATAAAAAAAGAACACCCTAAATATGTGGGTATACAGAGAAAAGCAAGTGACTTACAGAAGTAAATATTTCTAATCTAAGTAACTATATCCAAGACAAAAATACTTCCAGCATGCTACTTTCCTGGAAAATTGACTATATGGACTAAGTAGTGGATAGATCTTGAGAGTCTAGTTGATAGGAAAGGGAAAACTTGGAAGATGGGATGAGCAGAGGTGTTAAAAGTCATCAGATACTGAATGCTGACTGAAATAAAATACAGCAAGACATGTTGCATCACTCACCAGTGCTTAGAATATTGGAAAATTAATGGTACTGCCATGCTCTCTCCCTCTGCAAACCCTCTATGCTATTAAGCATTTGTGGTGATTTTTCTGTCTCTTTTTCTTTTGCAACTCTTTGAACTGCTGTATCTCTCAGAATAGTTAAAAATATATCAGTGGAAAATGATGAGAACATGGAGGTTATTATTATGTCAACTGTGAAGCAGCAAGAAAATTATAGAATAATCTAGAAGTAGTATCCATCATTACATACTGGAAAAAAATAGGTTGGATTGTGTAATGGGGGCAGAATTCTCATTTAGTCTGAGTTCCTTTCAAAAATCTTTAGCAAGACATCTCTTAATGTGCATCTGAATAAAGTCAGATAGTTCATCCCCCCC